>JAVTVY010029826.1:0-123113 GCA_036873755.1 Hanleya hanleyi
ACTGGAAGACCATGTTCCGTTTCTGGGGAGAATTAACAGTAAATCAGACTGTCATTTATCCACGTGATCGGAATGGATTGTGTTTTCGATATTTCGGACCTCACCGGATGGCCTCATCGGCGATACAAATTACAGCTATCATTGCAGCTATCATTGTTAGCTCAAAACAGAATAAAATTGCAAAACATAGAGATAAGTCGCGATTACAAATTATATTTCTTGACTCAACAATATATAGTATACGGCGTTGAAACCTAGGTTTATTTACTGAACTTTAGTCGCTATATGATTATTCGGGCCTACGATCATGATTAGTTTATTCCAGAGGGATAAAGTTGATATGAAAGACGTATTGTTTTACAGAACCCGCGCCCTCAGAGTTTGGCACCAAATCGCCAGAAGTAAACGCAAGCGCTAGACCACTCGGCCACCGCAGTTTCCACAAAAGATGAATTTCCGATCTCAGAACAAATGGTTTGAAAGCTGAGGTCACCGATTGCATTTACTGCTGGCGATTTGGTGCCAAACTCTGAGGGCGCGGGTTTGATTCTCGCAAGGGACCGACCAATCCAGCACTAGTATTGGTGCTTTACCAAGAAACAGTCATCCTGAAAATAATTGGATATAAATAATGTTAATAATTTAGTGTACAAAAACGAGTGGTTCGTCGTTAGCAAGCAGAAATAGTTGATAATACAGAATACAAGCGTCTAGTCCGTCATTCAATATTCAGCCGTCGTCTATAAAAAACTTCCGCGTCGATAATCCAAAGACCTAATTCATATAATAGCAGTAGTACCGAATTTAAAGAAGAATAAATCATAGTATACAGAAAAGTAGGCTAGTTTCCTGCAAAAGAGAAGCGATGAACAGTTTTCAATAATGCCAGCAAGACATCATGATGTTCCAAAAACATCAAATCCGTATAGCTGATCGGTATTCTTAATTCGTACGATTTTCGTTGTAAAGTCGTTATCTAGATCATGATGTACCTCAGTCACGCTTTGATTGTGACTGCATATGAACACTATGAGATCTTGACATACGGGGGTTCATACGCCTCCAGCCCCGGGTTGAGCGCAATTAGACACAAGTTACGAAACGTAACGTCAATATCTTACGCTACGCTCGTATTTTGCTTTCAGTATGCGATATGTATCGCCAAATTTGAGAAACTTTGAACGGAGGCACTTGATGATATAGCCCTGTTTTATAAGTTTCTGCAATAATATTTTGTGACGTTGATTAAAATCTTCACATTTAACACAGGATCAAGCAAATGCAACTTGGCGAGATATGAATATGCCACATACAGGCCTCTGGTACATTACTGTCCAGATAGGGATAGTTTACAATGTCGAAATTGTAATCATCTCTTCTGTCGTAAAATCGACGAGTGAGGAGGCTCACTTCATTTTGTAGTAATATAGGTCGAAATAAGATGTGCCCTTAGGGTACATCTGTAGTTTCCTTCAAATCCAGTGAAGGTGGATATATATCCTTCACCGCGTCATTTATATAGCGATTATCTACAGCAAGAAAATAGATCCACAGCAAGCGATCCACAGCAAGCGATTATCCACAGCAACTGACGGATGATTAAATTTAAATGTGACGAAGCCTGGGGTCCGTCTTAAAAAGCGTGCTTAGCTTGCGCATGACTTATCCTCCATGGTGAGATATGTTTGAATGTATAGTTCACATGATAGTTACGTCGAACGTAAGCTTACGCACGCTTTGTAAGACCGGCCCCTGGTCATCAACTGTGCAAGGTGACGACAATGAAAAGATGACACGAGTTCAGATCATCACCAATAAATTAAGGGTGACCAAGACACACAGTCAGAATGATTCTGGAATTTCTCCTCGAGTTCAGACCATACATCCACAACTCAACTTTTACCCTGAAATCTAGGTGATCAATGGTGAAGTCGCTGAAATTCGGGGAATTGTCCATGAATTTTAGGCTGAAATATCTGAAAATTTAGTTGTGAATGTATGGCCTGAATTTCAGGAGAAATACGTACATCACTTTGATTGATGAACTGTGAGTGTAGATATAAGGACATCACCTTTGGTAGGATGAGGATAAAATGGTGATTAATCTGAATCCTAATCTTTTTGGTGAAAACTACCCCCTGAATGTTCAAGCTGCGTTTTATAAAATCCTGTTTAACACTATAAGGATTCGCTTTCTCTCACGTCAATTATACGACAAGAGAGACGATTACAATTTTGACATTGTAAATTACTCTTTCATGGATAGCAATATTCCTGAAGAACCTGCTTATGGAGTACACATAGCTCGCCTTGTAGCATGTGCTAGAGCTTGTCAACCCTTGATGATTTCAATCAACGTCACAAGACATTCCTACAAAAATTGTAAAGCAAGGTTATAAAATCAAACGTCGGCATTCCAAGTTCTTTAATTCGGTGATATGCATCATCTGTTGATTGTAAATTATAATCATACATCTCATTCTTCTCAGTCATTTCAATTCCCTTAATCTATTGATGTGTCTTATTACGACTATAGATACAGTCTTCAGAGGTATAAAGAGGGCACTTTTTATTCATAGGAAGATATTTTTTGTTTGTTATTTAGAAAGATATACTAAGATAACACAAGGCTATAGGGCAATAAAGAAGTTGTTATCCATAGAATAGCCTTGTGTTATATACGCCGACTTCTAAATGCCTATCAAAGAAATTATACTAAGCTAGTGCGATCCCCCCAAAAAACGAAACTACTGTTACACTTTTATACATATACATGCACTTGGTTTTGTTAAAGGTTCCGCAGAGATTGCTTGACATGGGTACCTTGTCATATATTTTGAAAATTTACTCAGTTTTCTCTGGGAGGAAACGAGAATTCCTGGAAATATAATTGCTTGCTAATGGGACCATCCATCAAACAACTCCAATCTTAGCTTCGGATGAAGTGTTCAAATATAGGACATTGAAAACATTCTATTTGGAGGCTAAGAACGAAAGTAGCTTCTTTTCATACGGTCATAGAATCGGCTAATCTGTCAACCCTACAAAGGTAAATCTCGTCTGGTCTTAAGATAGGACCATCAATAACTAGGGATTTGAGTAACTTTATTTCACATTAGCTTCGACCGCTTTGGGAAAAACAGCCATCGAATGAGTGCAAGGCGTTAGAGCATATGTCTGGAGGATTTACACATTCCGGACATCTGAACGACTAACGAACAATCACTATACTAATATCTGTTCGTATTAGCCCCGAACATTCCAGCATCCGTTGATACAATTGCAAAGAGCAGCCCAGTGTTCCTGTCTCAAACGTGCAGTTGCACAATCGATAGCCTGGTTGGTGAAATTCTATTTGGGACCTAAGAACGAAATTAACTTCTTTTAATACGGTCATAAATTCGGCAGATCTCGCAACCCTACAATGGTAAATCTCGACTGATCTACATACGGCCTTTGATAGAATCGTCAGTAACCTGGGATTCAGTAACTTTTGTTCACATTAGCTTCGATCGCTTTGAGAAACAACAATGACTATGCTGAATTGCTGAATAAGTGGACCGATTGAGTGCAATGAGTTAGTGCAGTCGTCCTGAACTTTACAGATTCTAGCGAGTAGTTTGCTCCTGGCTTTAGGATGACTAATTCAATCGATCACTGATATAAGTTATACAGTTTGTATACTTCTATGTATATTGTTTCTGGTTCAGCCGTGCCGTTGTCGTACAAAGGATAGACTGATTGATATTTCTAGTCAAAATGTATTTTTAATAGCACATAATAACTTCAATATATCTTGTCCAACACATAAAAATCTCTCAATATTCTATATTAATATGCACAGAAAAGTGGATATATAGATTGAATCGGAGATAATGCCGTTAGTAGTAGAGAGAGGACGGATCCGGTATCATTTTGCCGGGGGAGGTAACTCTTGGGGAGATGACGGAGAGTTCCGCCAGGGGGCGCCACCAGCTCAAGAGACCAAAAACTCCGAGTCGCTATAGTTCCGGCAAAGGGCCCCTGGGCATGTATTCTTCCGCGGTGATGCGGTCTGGCGGTAATGCGGTCGCGGGAAAAAGCTTCCGCGGAGAAAAAGTAGTCCCCAGACTTCAAATACGCTGCATGGTCCGATTGGGTCGAGTGAGGTATCAAAGTGAAGCATTCATGAAGAGCCATCATGGGTGGGTGGATGTAAAATTAGGATTTTTTCCCGAAACTATTAAAAGCGGAACACGGACTTTACCCCTAAAATAGGGAAAAACACCTATCAACCCTAGCCAAGAGGGCTAATATCGGTCCCCGGGCTTATTGGGACCTGCCTATCAAGTCAATGGGGTGGGTGCATGTAAAATTAGGATTTTTTCCCGAAAATATAAAAAGCGGAATACGGACTTTACCCCTAAAATAGGGGAAAACACCTATCAACCCTAGCCAAAAGGGCTAATATCGGTCCCCGGGCTTATTGGCACCTACCTATCAAGTCAATGGGGTGGGTGCGTGTAAAATTAGGATTTTTTCCCGAAACTATAAAAAGCGGAATACGGACTTTACCCCTAAAATAGGGGGAAACACCTATCAACTCTAGCCAAAAGGGCTAATATCGATCCCCGGGCTTATCGGGGCCTGCCTATCAAGTCAATGGGGTGGGTGCATGTAAAATTATGATTTTTTCCCGAAAATATAAAAAGCGGAACACGGACTTTACCCCTAAAATAGGGGAAAACCTCTATCAACCCTAGCCAAAAGGGCTAATATCGGTCCCCGGGCTTATCGGGGCCTGCCTATCAAGTCAATGGGGTGGGTGCATGTAAAATTAGGATTTTTCCCCGAAACTATAAAAAGCGGAACACGGACTTTACCCCTACAATAGGGGTCTGTATTATACAATATAAGGGAAAATGCCTGTATGGGGTATGGGGATGGTCAATTTTTTTCGTGGGCTTTACTATGGCTTGTGGGGTCTCGTTTTTCTCGTTTCGCCAAGAAAATGACAATGGGAAGGGTCCCGGAGCGAATCGGTGAAATTTTTGGGAAAAGTCACCGAGGTCTGTATATAGGCTCATACTGGCTATATGGGGGGAGGGGTGGTCAATTTTTTTGTGGGTGTTACTATGGCTTGTGGGGTCTCGTTTTTCTCGTCTCACCAAGAAAAACACGATGGGAGGGGTCCCGGAGCGAATCGGTGAAATTTTTGGAAAAAGTCACCGAGGTCTGCATATAGGCCCATAGGCTGGCCATGGGGGGTATAGGTTCAACCTGGGAAATTCACACACATTCATTGTGATATGGGTTGTGGGGTCTCGTTTTTCACGTCTCGTCATTTAGAACACAATGGGAGGGGTCCCGGAGCGAATCGGTGAAATTTTTGGGAAAAGTCACCGAGGTCTTATATAGGCCTATAAGCTGGCTATATAGGGGTATAGGTTCAACCTGTGAAATTCACACAAGTTCATTGTGAAATGGGTTGTTTGGATTTGTTTTTCACGTCTCGTCATTTAGAACACGTTGGGAAGGGTCTCGGAGCGCAACGGTGATTTTTTTGGAAAAGTACCATATAGCCCATATAGTCCCATACTGGCTATATGGGGGTATATGTTCAACCTGCGAAATTCACATACGTTCATTGTGATATGGGCTGTTTGGATTTGTTTTCCACGTCTCGTCATTTAGAACACGATGGGAAGGGTCCCGGAGCGAAACGGTGAAATTTTTGGAAAAAGTTCACCGAGGCCTGGGTAGGCCCATAGGCCTATACTGCATGGCTATGGGGGTATAGGTCCATACGGGGTGGACGATTTGGGGCCTAGGTGAGCCCCTAATGATCCTATGATGTCGTATGAGGTCTTATTTTGAGCATCCGACTGCACTAATGTTTCGTCCGTTTTCAATATTTTGCGCATGCGCAGTCTGGCCGTACTATAGAAAGCAGGCCTTTTGGGTGATATGTGGGGGTGTGTTTGGGGTAGAGATGGACCGCTATGGGCCCGAATGGGTCGTGGAAGGTGTCAAAGTGAAGCTTGTGTGGGGTAGAGTCAGAATGGCGTGTTTTTAAATGCAAGTCGCGTCAATCTGCGCATGCGCAGTTGGTTGTAGTAAGTAAAGTGGCCATTTTGGGGCAGCGCAGGAAGGTATTTGGTGTCGAGATGGACCATCCTTGGTCCGAATCCGTCCTGCGATGTGTCATTTTGTAGCTCTCGGGGTGTAGACCCCGATTTAGGGGCTGCCCACGTCACCTGTGACGTCATCGGTGACGTCATCAGTACGAGTAGTAGCGAAAGTGGACATTTTAGGGCACTGAAGGATAATATTTGGGGTAGAGCGGGACCATCCTTGGTCCGAATGCATCGTGGGAGGTGTCATGTTGTAGCTCTCGGGGTGTACACCCCGATTTGAGGCATGTCCGCAGCATCTGTGACGTCATCGGTGACGTCATCAGTACGAGTAGTAGCGAAAGCGGGTATTTTGGGGCAGTGAAGGAAGGTATTTGGTGTAGAGATGGACCATCCTTGGTCCGAATGCGTCGTGTGAGGTGTCATCTTGTAGCAAAGCCCGCCAACACCAAGCTCAATGCTTCAACGCCCTGGTGAAATAGCTCAGAAGCTCTGATTTTCTAGATATTCCATGGAATTGTCACTCATTCTTCGAAATGCAGTGACACCCGTCGTTACGCCTTAACAGACCGGAGACAGTACAACAACAACAACAAGGATGAGACATGAGAGAACAACAACAAGAAGTTTTTTCATATAGTTTATTCTCCCCAATGTTACATCATACCCACACTGGGGGAGCCGCGTTGGGTATATTTACAATTCAAGAAGACTCTTGTCCAATCAGAGGCCACCATTTGCATCTGTCCTATTCATTTCTGTCCGTTAGATGTATTCTTGTTTCTCCATTTCAGAAAGTTCCATCTTCGGCCATGTTCGCTTTGAACCGTTTATTCTAATCATCGTCGGGCAGCCCAGGATACCGTTGAGGCAACATATCCTCAGATAGTTGTTTGTGCATTCTGAGTATCTATCAGTGCATGGGTGAATACATTCACCCGATGGGAATATTCCGTAGTTTGGTCACGAAGAACGTAACATTGGTCACACTCTCCACTGTCCACTTGGTGTTGGGGCGTTGTTGTTGGGCCCATTCCAAGGGATCCACGGTGTCCAGTTTCTCCAGCATCGTCTCTAGCGACGCCCGGTTAATGATGGTAAACGGTTGGTCAAATACCCGGATGTTACTGCTCGGGTAAAAGTATCGGACTTGATCTGTCTCCTTATGCTGCAGTACATAACCAAACGCCAGATTTAATTTGAAGGACGTAGCTTGGTCATTGAAGATGGCTTCCACGTAGTTGCGTAGACGGGCGAGGTCAGTCAGTCGGAAATTGTAGATATCTTGAATAGGGCGATGACGGTGGAAACAGTGCCGTATCATGGACCAATGGCGACGATAGATGTCTCTCACTGGATGGGCATCCTGTAAGAGATCGCTGAGAACATCCACCGCATCTTCCAGAAAATGTTCGTTGTTGTCAGGCGTATGACTGGGAACAGTAATGCTAGGGACCGGCTAGATATCTAGGCTCTTCTGAACTGTGGGTATAGGCGGGCTCTCCGTGATCGCATCACCAGTGGGTGGCATTCGTCTCTCCGGGCTCATCTTCACTAGGTCTGACCCTCATGGGTGCCTCTTTAGTGGAAAGTTGTCGCTCATACCGTGGTGATGGACTATGAATCAAACGTTGGTGCTGTCTTAACTGACTGGGTCGTTTGAAGAGTTGACCACAACCGTTACATTGTTCCGTCGCGCCCTCGTGGAATGAGCGTTCGTGGCGCAGTAAATGATCCTCCCGATTGAATGACCGTGCGCAGGTTGTACAAGTATACCGAGCATCGTTGTGGGTGGAGGCCTCGTGGCGTCGTAAATTATCTAGACGAGTAAACAGCTTCTGGCAAGTTGTGCAAGTGAACATCTTGGTGGTTGACAGAGTGTCTGATGAAACGGCCAGGCCGCTTCCCTTTTATAGCACGCTAGCTGGTGATCTATTTTTAGCACACTCAGTTCAACTATCCCCAAGTCGAGGGCCGAGCCGTGACATCTTCGGTAACCTCCGTGTCTCTTCGGGCACCTCCGTAACTACCCGTCTGTTCCCGTATAAACCCGGATGGATCTCCGTGTCTCTTCGGTGACCTCCGTGACATCTTCGGTCACCTCCGTGTCTCTTCGGTCACCTCCGTAACTACCCGGCTGTTCCCGTGTAAACCCAGATGGATCTCCGTGTCTCTTCGGTGACCTCCGTGACATCTTCGGTCACCTCCGTGTCTCTTCGGTCACCTCCATAACGTCAACGATCAACATGTAGACATATAGAGTATGTACGGCATGTTATGGTATTCATCAGTGCATGAGTGACGCATTCAGCCGATGGGGGTGGTCGGTCAGCTTGGTAACGAAAAACGTGGCATTGGTCACCCTCTCTACGACCCATTGTGTGGTGGGGTGTTGTTGTTGGGCCCATTCCAAGGGATCCACGGTGTCCAGTTTCTCCAGCATCGCCTCTAGCGACGCCCGGTTAATGATGGTAAACGGTTGGTCAAATACCCGGATGTCACTGCTCGGGTAAAAACATCGGGATTGGTCTGTGTCCTTATGCTGCAGCACATAACCAAACGCCAGATTCAACTTGAAGGCCGTAGTTTGATCGTTGAAGATGGCTTCCACGTAGCTGCGTAGACGGGCGAGGTCGGTCAGTCGGAAATTGTAGATATCTTGAATAGGGCGATGACGGCAGAAACAGTGCCGGATCATGGGCCAATGGCGCCGATAGATGTCACTCACTGGATGGTCTTCGTGTAACAGATCACTGGGAACATTTATGGGTTCGTCCACGAAGTGTACTTTGCCCTCCACGTCGTACAAAATCTGGCCCAAGGTCTTGTCGTCGGAATTTGACTGTTGAATTAGGGCGACATCATCATCGGCCCTCGTGCGAGGGGTGGGAGTTCCCCCTGTTTCGATATTGATGCCTACGGGCTCCTCTACCTGCAAACGTGGCTGCGGAACAGACGCATGGACGCTTGTGTACTTCATGGCGTGCACGTGTGTGGTGCTGAAAATGATCCGGGCGCTGAAAATGATCCGGGCGCTGAGACGACAGTGTACATATCGTACAGCTATACCGGGCGGTTCCTTCGTCCTTGGTAGCCTCATGGCGGCGCAAGTCGTGCAGACGAGTGAATGATTTCGAGCACGTAGTACAAGTGAACATCTTGGTGGTTGACAGAGTGTCTGATGAAACGGCCAGGCCGCTTCCCTTTTATAGCACGCTAGCTGGTATCATGTTCGGGCACCTCCGTGTCTCTTCGGTGATCTCCGTGACATCTTCGGTGACCTCCGTGTCTATTCGGGCACCTCCGTGACATCTTCGGTGACCTCCGTGGCATCTTCGGGCACCTCCGTGTCTCTTCGGCCACATCCGTGTCTTTTCGGGAAGTGACCGAAGAGACTCGGAAGTGAACGACATTGTAGGAAAAACCCCACAGACAGGTCAGTACATGTGCTATCATGTTCACACTCCGTCACCGAAAAGACACGGACTGAAGATGGCGAACCTCGCCCGGTGGTGGTGGTGGTGGGAGCTCCCGTGTGGCAGGGCTCTTGGATCGGAGCTCTTGGAGCTCAAAGCGTGTGGAGCTCAGAGCTCGGAAGTGACATTTGCATATGTCCTCTGTGAGGTCACTTCCGCTTCCGTTCACGTGACCGGAACTGACCTTTGACTCCGGGGCGCGCTAACAATACCTGATAAAAATTGCGCGCCGGGATCAAAGGTCAGTTCCGGTCACGTGAACGGAAGCGGAAGTGACCTCACAGAGATCATATGCAAATGTCACTTCCGAGCTCTGAGCTCCACACGCTTTCAGCTCCAAGAGCTCCGATCCAAGAGCTCTGCCACACGGGAGCTCCCACTACCACCACCACCGGGCGAGGTCCGCCCTCTGCAGTCCGTGTCTTTTCGGTGACGGAGTGTGAACATGATAGCACATGTACTGACCTGTCTGTGGGGTTTTTCCCACAATGTCGTTCACTTCCGAGTCTCTTCGGTCACTTCCTGAAAAGACACGGAGGTGGCCGAAGAGACACGGAGGTGCCCGAAGATGTCACGGAGGTCACCAAAGATGTCAAGGAGGTGCCCGAAGAGACACAGAGGTCACCGAAGATGTCACGGAGATCACCGAAGAGACACGGAGGTGCCCGAACATGATACCAGGTAGCGTGCTATGAAAGGGAAGCGGCCTGGCCGTTTCATCAGACACTCTGTCAACCACCAAGATGTTCACTTGTACTACGTGCTCGAAATCATTCACTCGTCTGCACGACTTGCGCCGCCATGAGGCTACCAAGCACGAAGGAACCGCCCGGTATAGCTGTACGATATGTACACTGTCGTTTCAGCGCCCGGATCATTTACAGTGCCACACACGTGCACGCCATGAAGTACCCAAGCGTCCATGCGAAGAATGTGGTCGGCTTTTCAAACTGACCAGTCAGTTGCTGCGACACCAACGCACACGACACCCTGTTCCGCAGCCACGTTTGCAGGTAGAAGAGCCCGTAGGCATCAATATCGAAACAGGGGGAACTCCCACCCATCGCACGAGGGCCGATGATGATGTCGCCCTAATTCAACAGTCAAATTCCGACGACAAGACCGTGGGCCAGATTTTGTACGACGTGGAGGGCAAAGTACACTTCGTGGAAGAACCCATAAATGTTCCCAGCGATCTGTTACACGAAGACCATCCAGTGAGTGACATCTATCGGCGCCATTGGCCCATGATCCGGCACTGTTTCTGCCGTCATCGCTCTATTCAAGATATCTACAATTTCCGACTGACCGACCTCGCCCGTCTACGCAGCTACGTGGAAGCCATCTTCAACGATCAAACTACGGCCTTCAAGTTGAATCTGGCGTTTGGTTATGCGCTGCAGCATAAGGACACAGACCAAGCCCGATATTTTTACCCGAGCAGTAACATCCGGGTATTTGACCAACCGTTTACCATCATTAACCGGGCGTCGCTAGAGGCGATGCTGGAGAAACTGGACACCGTGGATCCCTTGGAATGGGCCCAACAACAACACCCCAACACACAATGGGTCGTAGAGAGGGTGACCAATGCCACGTTTTTCGTTACCAAGCTGACCGACCACCCCCATCGGCTGAATGCGTCACTCATGCACTGATGAATACCATAACATGCCGTACATACTCTATATGTCTACATGTTGATCGTTGACGTTACGGAGGTGACCGAAGAGACACGGAGGTGACCGAAGATGTCACGGAGGTCACCGAAGAGACACGGAGATCCATCTGGGTTTACACGGGAACAGCCGGGTAGTTACGGAGGTGACCGAAGAGACACGGAGGTACCGAAGATGTCACGGCTCGGCCCTCGACTTGGGGATAGTTGAACTGAGTGTGCTAAAAATAGATCACCAGCTAGCGTGCTATAAAAGGGAAGCGGCCTGGCCGTTTCATCAGACACTCTTGTCAACCACCAAGATGTTCACTTGCACAACTTGCCAGAAGCAGTTTACTCGTCTAGATAATTTACGACGCCACGAGGCCTCCACCCACAACGATGCTCGGTATACTTGTACAACCTGCGGACGGTCATTCAATCGGGAGGATCTTTACTGCGCCACGAACGCTCATTCCACGAGGGCGCGACGGAACAATGTAACGGTTGTGGTCAACTCTTCAAACGACCCAGTCAGTTAAGACAGCACCAACGTTTGATTCATAGTCCATCACCACGTATGAGCGACAACTTTCCACTAAAGAGGCACCCATTAGGGTCAGACCTAGTGAAGATGAGCCCGGGGAGACGAATGCCACTGGTGATGCGACCACGGAGAGCCCGCCTATACCCACAGTTCAGAAGAGCCTAGATATCCAGCCGGTCCCTAGCATTACTGTTCCCAGTCATACGCCTAACAACAACGAACATTTTCTGGAAGATGCGGTGGATGTTCCCAGCGATCTCTTACAGGACGCCCATCCAGTGAGTGACATCTATCGTCGCCATTGGTCCATGATACGGCACTGTTTCCACCGTCATCGCCCTATTCAAGATATCTACAATTTCCGACTGACTGACCTCACCCGTCTACGCAACTACGTGGAAGCCATCTTCAATGACCAAGCTACGTCCTTCAAATTAAATCTGGCGTTTGGTTATGTACTGCAGCATAAGGAGACAGATCAAGTCCGATACTTTTACCCGAGCAGTACCATCCGGGTATTTGACCAATCGTTTACCATCATTAACCGGGCGTCGCTAGAGACGATGCTGTAGAAACTGGACACCGTGGATCCCTTGGAATGGGCCCAACAACAACGCCCCAACACCAAGTGGACAGTGGAGAGTGTCACCAATGTTACGTTCTTCGTGACCAAACTACGGAATATTCCCATCGGGTGAATGTATTCACCCATGCACTGATAGATACTCAGAATGCACAAACAACTATCTGAGGATATGTTGCCTCAACGGTATCCTGGGCTGCCCGACGATGATTAGAATAAACGGTTCAAAGCGAACATGGCCGAAGATGGAACTTTCTGAAATGGAGACTTGTGATTGGACAAGAATACATCTAACGGGACAGGAACGAATATGACAGATGCAAATGGTGGCCTCTGATTGGACAAGAGTCTTCTTGAATTGTAAATATACCCAACGCGGCTCCCCCAGCGTGGGTATGATGTAACATTGGGGAGAATAAACTATATGAAAAAACTTCGTGTTCTAAATGACGAGACGTGAAAAACAAATCCAAACAACCCATTTCACAATGAACGTGTGTGAATTTCCCAGGTTGAACCTATACCCCCGTATAGCCCGCCTATAGGCCTATATACAGGCCTACCCGGTACTTTTCCCAAAAATTTCACCGATTCGCTCCGGGACCCCTCCCATTGTGTTCTAAATGACGAGACGTGGAAAACGAGACCCCACAACCCATATCACAATGAACGTGTGTGAATTTCCCAGGTTGAACCTATACCCCCCATGGCCAGCCTATGGGCCTATATGCAGGCCTCGGTGACTTTTCCCAAAAATTTCACCGATTCGCTCCGGGACCCCTCCCATCGTGTTTTTCTTGGTGAGACGAGAAAAACGAGACCCCACAAGCCATAGTAAAGCTCACGAAAAAAATTGACCACCCCTCCACCCCATATAGCCAGTATGAGGCCTATATACAGGCCTCGGTGACTTTTCCCAAAAATTTCACCGATTCGCTCCGGGACCCCTCCCATCGTGTTTTTCTTGGTGAGACGAGAAAAACGAGACCCCACAACCCATAGTAAAGCTCACGAAAAAAAATGACCATCCCCATACCCCATACAGGCATTTTCCCTTATATTGTATAATACAGACCCCTATTGTAGGGTAAAGTCCGTATTCCGCTTTTTATAGTTTCGGGAAAAAATCCTAATTTTACATGCACCCACCCCATTGACTTGATAGGCAGGCCCCGATAAGCCCGGGGACCGATATTAGCCCTTTTGGCTAGGGTTGATAGGGGTTTTCCCCTATTTTAGGGGTAAAGTCCGTGTTCCGCTTTTTATAGTTTCGGGAAAAAAATCCTAATTTTACATGCACCCACCCCATTGACTTGATAGGCAGGCCCCGATAAGCCCGGGGACCGATATTAGCCCTTTTGGCTAGGGCTGATAGGGGTTTTCCCCTATTTTAGGGGTAAAGTCCGTGTTTCGCTTTTTATAGTTTCGGGAAAAAATCCTAATTTTACATGCACCCACCCCATTGACTTGATAGGCAGGCCCCGATAAGCCCGGGGATCGATATTAGCCCTTTTGGCTAGAGTTGATAGGTGTTTTCCCCTATTTTAGGGGTAAAGTCCGTGTTCCGCTTTTTATAGTTTCGGGAAAAAATCATTATTTTACACGCACCCACCCCATTGACTTGATAGGCAGGCCCCGATAAGCCCGGGGATCGATATTAGCCCTTTTGGCTAGAGTTGATAGGTGTTTTCCCCTATTTTAGGGGTAAAGTCCGTATTCCGCTTTTTATAGTTTCGGGAAAAAATCCTAATTTTACATGCACCCACCCCATTGACTGGATAGGCAGGCGCCGATAAACCCGGGGACCGATATTAGCCCTTTTGGCTAGAGTTGATAGGGGTTTCCCCCTATTTTAGGGGTAAAGTCCGTGTTCCGCTTTTTATAGTTTCGGTGGAAAATCCTAATTTTACATGCACCCACCCCATTGACTTGATAGGCAGGTCCCAATAAGCCCGGGGACCGATATTAGCCCTTTTGGCTAGGGTTGATAGGTGTTTCCCCCTAGTTTAGGGGTAAAGTCCGTGTTCCGCTTTTTATAGTTTCGGTAAAAAATCCTAATTTTACATACACCCACCCATGACTGGATGCCCCTTCACGAATGCTTCACTTTGATACCTCACTCGACCCAATCGGACCATGCAGCGTATTTGAAGTCTGGGGACTACTTTTTCTCCGCGGAGGCAGACCGCATCACCACCAGACCGCATCACCGCGGAAGAATACATGCCCAGGGGCCCTTTGCCGGAACTATAGTGACCTTGAGCTGGTGGCGCCCCCTGGTGGAACTCCCTCCCCTGGCGAAACTCTTGGGGAGATGACGGGGAGTTCCCTATACCTTTAACCTGGAAAAAGGGGAACCAAGAGTTACCTCCCTGCAAAACTCGCGTGGATTTACGCTTTATATACTACTTATGTACACTATCATTGGAAAATTACTAACTCGTAACCCTCACAATTTTGACAAGAATTTATATTTCATCTCATAAATAGCACAGGCACATCCACTAATCGTATGGATCGTATCTTATAAATTATATAATCATCCAATGAAACCTGACAAATTCAGTTACCTTTTCAGTACATTTTGTCTAACAAAAAAAAACACCTTATAATTGGAAAATTACTAAATCCAAAACCTCTTAATTTGGGCAAAAATTAATATTTCGTCTCATAAATAGCATAAGCACATCCTTTAATCATAGGAAACGTGTGAGACATCTGATAACTACAGCAAACTTTCTATTAACACTTTTGCAGAACAACAAATCTTATCATTTTCCAAAATTTGGACAAAATTCATATATAGATAGATAGATAAGTTATTTAAACAGGGTAAATATATGCATCCTCAACCAAACGGCTGCTTTCCAGGACGGCCCTGCATCTCACACCTTCCACACATTAAAATACAATTTCAATAATACGTATATATACAAGGGAGCATTAAAGAGTTCACTTGTACCTCGATTAAATAATAAGTATAAAATCAGTTGCCTTCGTAAAATGCGCTTAATTTACATTTAAAACTACAAAGAGATTTAGGTGACTTAATTTCAGTCGGCAAATTGTTATATAAAATAGCTCATCTACATAAAAAAAAAATCTTTTTGCTTTCTATGGCACACAGAACAATATGAATGTCATTTCTCTGCCTTGTGTATAAGTATGAATACTGGAGTTAAAATTAAAATAATCACATAGATAAAAGGGAACCATTCCATTTGTACATTTATTAACCATTTCCAGGACATGCATTTACTGTCGTTTCCGTACATCACACCAATTTAGGTCTCTAAGCATGTCCACTACGTGTTCCCGTTTCCCACGACCCAAAATAATTCGTGCTCCCTTATTTTGTAAAACCTGGAGCCTTCGTTGGAGCTTGTCACTACAATTCGACCACATTACATCACAATAAACAAATAGTGATGGTACCATCGATGTAAACAGTAGTTTTGCACAGTCTTGTGAAATATATTTACGGATCTTGCTGATGACACCTATCCGTTGCGATATTTTTGAACAGATCTTGTCAACATGATCTCTATATGTCAAGCAAGAGTCAACGTAAACTCTAAGATACTTAATTACATCAACCTGGTCAATTTGACATTCGTTTACACCTAGATTCAAATTGGATTCCTTGGCAAGTCGTTGATGTGTTCCATATAACATGTATTTAGTTTTTGACATATTTAAAGTCAAGCAATTTTCCTTGAGCCAAGTAGATACACTTTCTAGGTCTTCTGTTAAGGTCCGGTTTATGTTTAAGACAGAAACATCAGAATAAAATATAGCACTATCGTCGGCATATAATACTATCTTAGAATGCTTGTGCACTGAGGGCAAATCGTTTATATAAATAATGAAAAGAAGAGTCCCCAGAACAGAGCCTTGGGGCACTCCATAACTAAGCTTTGTGGAGTCTGACATACATCACTTAAAACTGACACTTTGAGATCTATCAATAAGATAGTCTGAGAACCACTCAAGTTCAACACCACTTATACCAAAATTTGATAACTTTCTCAAGAGAATACATGGATTACCTGTATCGAAAGCTTTGTTAAGATCAAGAAATACGCCACTTGTGGTGCGTCCGCTTTCCATACTCTTGAGTATATTATCACTTACATTAATGAGTGTAGTAGAAGTTGAGTGGGCAGATCGAAACCAGACTGAAATACATTTAGTAGATTATGGGAGGAAATATGATAAATTATATTTCATCTCATTAATAATATTTCATCTCATAAATATCACAGGTACATCCTATAATCATATGAAACATGTATATCAAGTTTTATAATCATCCACTGACAGCTGACAACAGTGAACTGCAGCAAACTATGCACAGGGTACATATTTGCACTTTTGCTGAACAAAAAACATGATCATTAAATTTTAACATTGGAGCACCCCTAGCATCCCCTGGGGTAGTGCCATAACTGATCCTCCTACTGACATCCTCTCTCCCCTCTCACACTAATTTCTCTTCCTTTTAAGTACTTTGTAGAAAATGTACAAAATTATATGTATGTGCATATTATACATTGGTTGGGGATGGTGTTTACAGATGCGACTCGCCAAATCCGGGTACAGGTGGATCACAACATAGATAGGACTAGAACGTTTTACCTCCGTCGATCAGACGGAGGTCTAGGAGAGCAACGTGAAATCTTCCGCCAAATAATTGTCATATGGGGAACCCACGACTCGTGTGATTTCCAATAGGGATTGCAATGGTTCCCGACGAAATTTTGAAAAGTTTCTGGACACAAATGAATGCTTACGTCACAAAAGGTGTGCATCCTTTGCAGCGCTTCCACCGGGTCTCTTTATTCGAGGGTACTAAATTCGCGCGTGTACATGTACTTATAGCTTCGCGCTGGTACAGATGGCCGGTATGCGAGGTAAAGACAAACCTGCGCTTTCATAAAAAGTAAATTTTCACGAAAGAAAAACTCGCATTCCAGATAGTATAATTGGAAACTTCCTCGAAAATCTCTGAATCGGCAAAAAGATAAAGGACGAGTGTCATTCACCAGGATGCGAGTCGGAAGTGAGAAGTCAAATTCAAAGTCAGAGGTCAAAAACGTAAAACTCCGAAGAACTCTCTCGGCTTTTTCTTTTCTTTTTTTTTTAGTTGGGGGGTGAGGGTTGGGGAGATAGCGACTGAAAAAATATATATTCCCATGCTTCAATCGTTATCTGTGAATCCGATCAACAACCTAGCCGGATAATCTGTCAAAAATTATCCGTCGTCTGGGTAAGGTTGAAGGGTCATCGGAAGCTCGAACTGTGATACAGGCAAAAACTGTTGTTGTTGTAGTCTGGAAAAATAACTCTGCCTCACGAGGCGCTCTCTCGGCTTTTTCTTTTCCTTTTGTTTGAAGATGGGGGGGGGGAGATAGCGACTGGAAATATATATCTTCCCATGATACTTCAATCGTGCGCTCATGAATTCCACGGAAAAGCAGACATTGCTAAACAGCCCTTTTTCGCATAAAATTCACTCCACATTCTGTCGTAGACCCTATATTAGCATGCTGTTTGTTCTATTCGCTTCCTATGATCCCCGGGAACAAGCCAATAATAGAGAAGATGTGTTTTAATAGCGAAATATTTTTCCCGCAATTTTTTAACATGAAGAACTCGGGAAATTCTAAATTGTCAAAGAAGAAAAATTGCACTTTACTGAAAACTATACTATTTTGAACATCTGCAGAAAAGATATGCATGTGGCGGGAGCTGTATACCTTAGTAAAAATAAGAGGTCAGAGTTTTAATTTTCTAAGTAGAAGAGATAAATTCACTCTAGGAATATTTTTTTGAAGAAAATGTGTAATTAATAAAGCACTTTTACCGATAAGATTTAAAAAGCGCACTCGTGATTCCATCACGATTTTTTGTCGATTCCGTCACGGACTAGATTTAACCCCTGGGATGATCCAGTCGCGTTTTTCTCACGATGAAAAAAATCTTATCATCCTTGGGTACTGTATGTTAGTAAGAGATGTCATATAAGAATAGTCAGATCGAAACAGAGCAGCAAAAAAATAGACAAGCAACACTAGTCAAGAGTCATGTCCGTTTCAGGTGATTCCGTCACGAACATTTCGAAGCATGATTTACTGAAAATGCTGGATCATCTGTAGATTTTTCATGGATCCGTAAACAGATGTCATATAGAATAGCAAACTAAACTTGAAACTACATGGGTATGACCACGGAACTTCCGAGTACATGACTTTGAATAAAGAAAAGTCTTCCCAACGGTGATTCCGTCACGGTGGAATTCATGATCTGTGAATCCGATCAACAACCTAGCCGGACAATCTGTCAAAAATTATCCGTCGTCTGGGTAAGGTTGAAGGGTCATCGGAAGCTCGAACTGTGATACAGGCAAAAACTGTTGTTGTTGTAGTCTAGAAAAATAACTGGCATGCACTCTATGGAGAAGGGCCTCGTGAGGCACAAAGGGCAATTTTTTGTTGTTGTTTATCTGCAAATCCGCTCAACTCGATGGGTATCTTTCACTTGTTCTCACAGTTGCCTGGCCTGTGTGATATTGGGTGGTCGAAGTCTACGTATAGTTTTTTTCAATAAATTATGGAAATTAATATAAACATATATACAGATATTTTTTTAAATAGATTTTTTTATAAGTGTATTTCTCTTTCATCTTTGGCTCAATTAAAGTCATTCTCTAAAATGTGAAGCCGAGTTAATACAGTTTTTATCTCGCCTTACGAAGTAAAGGGGAGATATTGTGAGGGGGGAAAGAGGATGTCGTCGTCGTCGGTGTCGGTGTCCCTGCCTGGAAATGAATGGGTTTTTGGTTTAGCAAGTTAAAAAAAAATCTAGAAAAATTAGAAAAAATATAAAAAAAAAATATAAAAAATATGAGGGGTGGGTATGCCACCTGGGGGTACTACCCCTGGGGTACTCTAATGTTAAAATCCCTATGAATGAGTTTTGCGTTTAGCAGAAGTGCACATGTACATCTGTACTTGGAAAGTTTCTTGCAGTTGTCAGTTGTCATTGGATGATTATGAAACTTGGTACACATGTTTCTTATGATTAGAGGATGTACCTGTGCTATTTTTGACAAGAAATATTAATTTTTCTCCAAATTATGGCAAATGAAGAGTTTTCTGTTTAGGTAAATTGTACGTGTAGGCCTCTACATGTATACATATGCATGTACATGATAAGTTTGCTGCAGTTGTCAGCTCTCATTGGATGATTACGAAACTTGGTACAAATGTTTCTTATGATTGGAGGATTTACTTGAGCTATTTTTGAGATGAAATATTATTTTTTCTCCAAATTATGGCAACTGATTGAGTTTTGCGTTTAGCTGAAGTGCACATGTACATCTGTATACCACAGTTTGCTGCAGTTGTTGAATGATTATGAAACTTGGTACACATGTTTCTTATGATTAAAAGATGTACCTGTGATATTTAGGAGATGAAATATTAATTTTTGTTCAAATTTTGAGGGTTTTGTCTTAATCTGCCAATAATAATGCACATGTATATACATGTACACGGAAAGTTTTCTGAAGCTGTCAGCTTTCATTGGATGAGTTTGACACTTCCTACCCAAGTTCAATGTGATTCAAAGATGTGCATGTGCTATTTAAGAAATATGACATTAAATATGAAATGTTTTCCTAATTATTGCAGTTTAGACTTTGTATCTTTCCATTGATAAGGTTTTTGTTGGGCAAAAATTTACAGGTAGATTTGTACATGGAAAGTTTGTTGAACCTTTCGTGGGATGATTATAAAACTTGGTGGACATGTTTCATGTTTTCCTAGGTCACAGCTCTCCCGCAGTAATTCCACACTGGACCGACCTATCCAGCAGTAATTCCAAATGGCATTAGCCTATCCAGCAGTATTGCCATACGGGACTGACCTATCCAGCTGTAATCCCAAACGGAAATCAACTATCCAGCAGTAATCCCAGACCGAACTGGTCTATCCAGCAGTAATCCAATTTGGGACTGGCCTATTAAGCAGTAATCTCACACAGGACTGACCTATCCAGCAGTAATCCCAATGGCACTGGCCTATCCAGCAGTAATGCCACACGGGACTGACATATCCAGCAGTAATCCCAGACTGGACTGGCCTATCCTGAAGTAATCCAACATGGGACTGGCCTATCCAGCAGTAATTCCACACAGGACTGGCTTATGCAGCAGTAATCTCTCATGGGACTGACCTATCCAGATGTAATATGCCACTGGATTGCAATTTTCAGCAGTAATCCCACACAGGTTTAGCCTATCCAGCAGTAATCCCACACGGGACTGGCCTCCTCAGCCATAATCCCACACACCAAAATTCTTTGAAATTCGTTTACAAGTTACTAGTCAGAGCAATCCAAGAGCCCCCTACCAAGAGTCAAACAAAATGGGAAACAGTTTTGGATGGCTCAGAAGGAATGTTAGACTGGTCGGGTATCTATCAAAACGCATTTAGTATAACCTCGGAAACAAAACTCCAATATTTTCAATATAAAATAAATCACTATATCTTGGAAACAAATGTTCTTTTGCACAAGTGGGGAAAATCCGTAACAGATAAATGTAGCTACTGTGGAGAGGAAGCAGAAACGATAACGCATCTTTTTTGGCACTGCAGATGCGCTAGAGAAATATGGGCCCTCTTCTGGGCCTGGGTACGTGAAGCCATAATTCCACATCCGGACACACCTGTAAATGCGAAGCTTAGCGTACTGTTAGGTGACAAACGAATTTCTTCGCTTCTAAATCACTTGATTGTTCTAATCAAATATTCAATTTTCTCTAACAGAGTTAGGGGCAAGCCTTCGACTTGGGATGCAATTCAAGAATTGATCAATAAAACAAAAAATATTGAAATGGATATTGCCACTTTGAATGGACATCGTCCTACCTTCGAAACAAAATGGGGCCCATTGCTAAATTCACGCGAGTAAGCGTACACACCGTGTAAGAAATTGAGTGTGAGGCAAGCGAGCAGCCAAACCGTGATAATAACGCAAGTCAGGGTGGGGCATATCGTTTTGTTTTGCTTATATCTCTCTCTTTTCTCTCTCTCTCTCTCTCTCTCTCTCTCTCTCTCTATTTTTTTTATTTTTTTATTATTTTTTTTTATTATTATTTTTATTTTTTTTATTTTTTTATTATTTTTTTTTCTCTTCCTTTTTTTCGGCTTTTTCATATCTCTCCTTAATCTCAACAGAAAAAGGAAGCCCTGTAGAGGACGAAATTACGAAATTATTAGAAATTATACAATAATAATGCTATCCACAATGTATGTATGCGCAATGCAGAATCGTAATAAATTACGCGTACTGTGTAACTTTATCGGCATGTGAAGATGCCCGTGGTAGTATCTTCACGTCATGTCGACAGAACTCTTTTGAATACTATTTATGGAATGAATGAACAAACAAAGAAACAAACAAATATCTTATTATTTTTGTTCTCCTTTCTTTTAATATGCATCTGGGATGAATGTAATGTAAATGACATGACATCATGTGAGGGCACGGATATATAATTGTGTCTAAGATTTTATGTGATACTAGGGCACACCTGTAGATATATTTTGGTCTCCCTATATTTCACTTACGTAATATTATGTAATGTAATGTAGGGTAGTGTAATATAGTATAAGATAACGTAATATGTCATTATTAATTGGCTTAGACCACGTGGACAAACCGCGTATTATATATGAATATATATATGTGTGTATGTGTATGTATAAACGTTTACTTGTATAAATGTCTTTTTTCCACCATTTGCATACCGTAAATGATATATCATGTGATAGTATGAGTATTTTGATATAGGGCTATTTTTCATAGCAACGTAATATATACTAACGTAATGTAATGTTAAAAGGATTAATGTAGTGTAATATATTACGCGGTTATAAGTTAGCCTGGATCACGTGGGCATAACTGTGAAATTGTACAATTCGTGGTCATAAGATTAATAAATGCCCAGTGGTTAATCCAGGGCTTAACTGAAAAAAAAAAAAAAAAAAAAAAAAAAAAAAAAAAAATTATCCCACACAGGATTGCCGTATGCAGCAGTAATCCCACACGGGACTGTCCTATCCAGCATTAATCCCATACGAGACTCATCTATCCAGCAGTAATCCCAGACAGGACTGGCCTATCCAGCAGTAATCCCACTTGGGACTGGACTATCCAGCAATAATCCCACAGGTGACTATCCATCAGTAATAACATGGGACTGGTCCACCCAGTGGTAATCCTACACAGGACTGGCCTATCCAGCAGTAATATCCAGCAGTAATCTCACATGGGACTGAATCCGACAGTAGTCCGACAGCACTGACCTATCCATCCTACATGGGATTAACTTTTGCCAGTAATCCTTCATGGGACTGATGTTATTGTCTGTACCAGATAATCTATTCCAGACATTATTGTCTGTACCACATCACCTTATTCCAGACCTTATTGTTTGCTCTACATGTATGCTTTCAATACTGCTGCACCTTTGGCGGATGACCCCGCAAGGCGAGATGTTGGGGTTCTCAGAACGCTTGTTAATTATTTACCAAACCCTGTCCTCTATGACATAGAATAAAAGAGAAGTTGGGAATAGAACCGCTCAACACAGTCATTTCTAAACATCAAGTTGTACATAAGTATTTTTACTTACTCTGTACAAGCTGAGGGCATTTTTGTGGCTTTTGAAAATTTTGAGATTTTTGCGAGTCTGTCCATATTTAACTAAGCGACGTCCAAGCGAGCTAATGTACGCGCGTTATATTCATATCAAGTATGGTGCGGCTTGTGTTCAATGAGTCTTGGAATGTTTATACAATTAATTTTCTTCTCACTGTGTTACACAATAAATATTTGCTGCGTGGAATCCAGTCATTTGTTCCATAGGGGCAATATTCTCATCAGCCATCACCATTCAATGTGAATGTGATACATGTACAAGTCCATGGTCATTGATACAGTAAGGTGAAGGCGAAGGTGACCTGTAACACCAGTATACAAAATTATACCGAGCGCATTGAATCCTCATCATATGATGTTGAGACAGATCAGAACGAAGTGTCGGTAAAATCAAGTGTGTTTTGAAGAGCATTCTCTCATCAATGATGATGCTATACTGTACACATACAAAATATGAAGTGTTGCTGTGTTGGGCCTATAGCACAAAATCACAAGCAAGTTGGTACAATTAGGCACATAGGGTCTCATTTCTGTCGCTAACGTGTTGATTTGGGTGAGGGGGTCCTCTCATGGGGAGGTGTGGGTGGGATGGGGCCTAATGTCTCAAGCATTTTTCCAGGTTTTCCATCAATATACTCTATTCCATACCCCAATATTTCAAGCACGTCAAATCAAACAAAAATTATTTGCTGGGAATGTGACTTTCACATCCCTGTCTGGACATGCTAGTGAGGAACCCTCAATCCCAGATTAATTACCATTGATGAAGCTAACGTCCAACAAATGCAAAATTGAGCTTGGCATCCGGCCGTATGTTATTCAGTGATGTATTACGCTACGGACCCTGTTGCCTCGACGGAGGTCTTTGCGCTCATCCAGCGCTTGTTTTATATAGCTTACAAATGAACGGGCCCTCACAGGTTGCATAATGACGGGCGCCACATGCGTGATGAAGTCTCCACGTGAATCAATCGGTCCATATATCTTTTTTAAAGAAATGGCTTGATGTGTTGGCAATCAGAACTGTTTTATTCAAGGTTTATTTTTTTTATCATGGAATTAAAACTTTGAACTCCATGGTTTTATTGACAAATAGGAGACCTCACAAGGCGGCCTACCTTGAGATATGACGGGAGCTGCATGGCGTCTCTGCGTGATTCAGTCGGGCCATGTCTTTTTATAATGGTCATATATGTAGTTTGTAGGCCTGTATACTTTCCCTGATTTACTCATTTCTTATTGAAGATAATATTACTGAAGACAAAAAATTCCCAATGTCATAAGGATAAATCGTTATATAAGTGAATGACTTTCGTATATTTATATGTCTATATTATACTTTTATCACTATGTATTTCCTCTACGATTACTGGGAGTTCGGCTTATTGCGCTCCTGTCGTCAAATAATCTATTTAAACCAAGTAAATGGCGATATTGTGGTTACTCTGGAAATAGGGAGCTGAAGTTCTCTTTTCTCCCCCAGCGCGGATGCAATTGGCATATTTCCAAGCAAAACGGAAACACGTTTTTTTTCTTTTCTTGTTCTTGATTACTATTGCGATTTATGTTCTCCATTATATATCTCTGACAAAGTTCATCCATGTGTGGACGAGGATGGAAAACTAGGCTCCAGGATTCTGACAATGTTGGTATGGAGATGTATAAATTCCAATTAAACAAGTGTGAACTATAATTTCAGTTCAGGAAATGAGCTGCGTCAAATATACTTTATATTTATAAAACCAAGACAGGTGTTAAAAATTCGATGAAAGCATATTAATAATTTCAAAACATGACCAATTTCCTACCCGCAGCTAAAGACATCTCAATTCTGGTGCATGATTGGTGGGGGGGGCTATGCATTCAACAACTATTGATGTAGTCCTGTTGTGAGAAGCATGGATTTCGAACTGCATGGGGACTCCTTACATTTCATGATCGTGGTCCTTGGGAGAAGAAAAGAACATTATTGGACTTAGTGATCATCCACAGGGATGAACATAATGCTCTAATCAAAACAAAAGGCGTCATAGGACGAGCGAGGTGCTCTTTTATTTATTGCATCTATTGAACATACTTTGGTCAGCACGGGAACGGCAAATCACCTTCTGATCCTGTTAATTATTTTTATTTTAGGCCACTCAATATTAACTTTATGGTGAAATATAAGTGAATCGTTTATTGAGCTTTATTGATCTATCAAAATACGATAATAAAATCAACGCTATATGTACATCTGTTCAAGGGGCTTTCCGTGATGGATCATTTTTGACACCAAATAATAAATATAACGAACAGCATTTAGAACACGGCAAGATTTGTAATAAATTAAATTGAAACAATATTATGTCGAGTTTCAAGTGTTGACAGTGTCAGGTACGGCCTACCAGGAAAATCCCGGGTGATCATTTGGTGTGCATAGAAAGCCATCTGGACCTGGAGACTATCACTATTTTCCCATACGAAAAAAATTAGTAGCGGTGAAGAACTCTGATGCAATGAAGCACACACCTTACAACTCTATATACCCAGGAACGGCAACGACTTTGAGTTCTCCCCCTTTCTGGGCCTCATGTGCAGACGGCCCACGCGCGTCACACGCTATCAATACAGAGCAGGTTGGACAGTACAATAGGGGACAGCTAGGGATTTAGCATATACGGTTAACATTCGGGATCAACATCCGCCGAATGCCATCTATCAAATTTGTTATATAAATGTCATACAAATACGTAATATAATAATGTGTGGTTTGATATCACAACAAAGTCCTTATTTGTCTATCAAATTAATTCAAATTACGAACATTTTAAGGAGCTTAATTTACCAACTTGTTCACCCGATTATTGTATCATTCTTTACGATATTTGGTCACATCGGAATTTTAATAAAACCAAATCAGTATGGTGATATTTCTCTGTCGAAGTTTAATATTTTATAGTTCATCTCGTTTTCTTCCTGCCTTTTCGAGTGTTCTGTTTTTGTTTTGTTTTTTGTTTTTGTTCTAATAAGAGTCGACACGATAGCCGTAATGTGAGCCCTTCAGCGAATTCTGACCACTATCATACATACTAATTTGAACGTTCAAAAAAGAATGTTCTTTTTCTGACGTTCATTTTTCTGACGGGGTAGTGTTCATTTTCTGACTGTCGAACGTTCGTTTGCTGGAAGAAAAAGAACGAGTACCTGTTCATTTTCTGACGCATTCTTTTAGTTTGAACGTCAAAACTTTTGACACGCTCCCTAAGTCAGACGTCTATCGAAAATGGTTCCCCTCGGCCGATATTTTACAGAGTTATGCCCCTTTACAGATATATAATTTTTCTATTTCTTTCCTATATGCCTGATTGTAACCAACTACCGACCTCTTGATCATCCCACATGGAACTATTTCTTCCCCAGTTCACACCACACATGGGTCTCAATCACTTGGGGAAAGCCGAGGGGTTTTGATTAGATCAATCTCATGTCTTAGTCCAGTGAACTGTTTCGTCTGCCGACGGGTCGGCTACATGAAGGGACGTCACTCTTGTGACACAACGTTACAACTCGACAACTGTAGACTACTGTGTGTTTCGATCCGAGGGAGATAATCAGGATTCAGACACTGTCGAAGTTTCAACATTACTGCGCGGATCCCTTCAGTATTAAGTATCCCTCCTGTAAGAAGTGTGGTCAACAGTATGTTGGCAAGACCACCCAAAGACTCCATCTTAGGGTGAACGGTCACAGAAAATCCGTTAGGAAAAAGCAATTGCTTATAGGTAGGCATTTTTCTGGACCCGACCATGGCTGGGATAACTTTAGTATTCAGATCATAGACGTCGTCTATCCATCTACTAAGGATTCCCCCTTTGGATTTGAGAGAAAATCCGAGAGCGGGAATTATTCTGGATGCTAGAACTTGGGTCGGTGTTTCCGTTTGGTTTAAATGATAATGTCAGTGGGTTCGGCAATGCTACAAACCGCCGTTCAAATATATCCAACATTACCCAACTATTTAAACCCCATCAACGGAGACAACGCAGCCATGGTTGGCGAAAGTTTAATAGTTCGATGATTCACGATCATATCACTTTAAATTACTTAGTGGGTTTAACTAACGCACCCAATAGTATACATAGCTTACGTACAGTTCTGTATGCGTTACCTCTGAGAGCTTTAAATCAAATAGCCAGAGATATACAGCAATCTGCGTCTTCAGGAAATATAATACCATCCAAAATCAGTAAAGTATGTCAAGATATAGCGTATTTTCGATTGTATCGTCCAGTGAACATAATCGAAACATCTCAAGATCGGCTTTTCTTGAAACTCAACTACTTAGATAAAGGACTGGACATCATTAATTTACCTCGAATCCTGAATGATCCAGAGGTACGCAACGCTGTACCAAACTATTTTAAGTTCACAGAACCTCCTTGCATTTCATATAAGTATACTAAATCTATAGCCACCAAAATATTCAATTACTCCAATGCTGTCATGGAGTTTGACTGGAACTTATACACGTCAGGAGGCTATAGTTGTGATTGTGAATTGTCGAACTTTATCTATACACCATGCAAACATATTGTGACTAGTGACCTTAATGTGGTGAGTGATAAGGATCTGAAATTACTCCTGATGAAAGGACCTAAATATAGAGAGCCAAGAAGAATAAATCTGAAGGCGGACCAGAAGATAGTCCTGACTGCATTAGAACAGTACGTTATTGATTGGTCTAAGCGAGAAAAAGTTGAACCTACAGTACTTGCTGATTGGCTGGACCTCACCAAGAGCAAGGTCGTTGAAACAATCCGCCATATTGACAGAAGCACTCTTCCCCAAACAAAACAAGTACTGAGAAACCTCAATTCGCAAGAAGTTCTAGCAAATCTCCAGAGTAAATTCGTCATAGTCCCAACAGACAAAGCTCCGAATAATATAATATTCATATGTAAATATTACTATTACCAGGTGCTGGTTAAAGAATTGAGTGTAGATATATCTTCATCAAATACATCTACTTACTCCCAAACTGCATTTACTCTGGAAGATTTATTTAATAATCACAAAAAGTTTCTCAGAGAAAGAGGTATTTGTCTTCCAACCAATCATAGCGACATACCAAAAATATACTGGACTCCCAAAATGCATAAATCACCATACAAAGCTAGATTCATAGCTGGTTCTAGAAGCTGCACCACCAAGCTTCTTTCAACCCTATTGACGAGGGCCCTTCAGGAGGTAAAAGCATTTTTGGAAAGGTATTGCGCCACTATTTTCAAGAACTCTGGCGTTGAATGTATGTGGATATTGAAAAACTCAAAATGTCTTACGGAAGAACTTGATGCTAAAGGTCACATACCGTATAGACATGTATCCACATGGGATTTCTCGACTCCCTATACTACAATCCCTCATCAGGACCTTATTGACCGTCTAAGTTTATTAATAGTAGCTGTGTTCAAGAAAACTGATCGTAGATATATTAATGGAAGCCATAAAGCATTCTTTAGCTCGACTACATACAAGAGATATCATTCATGGATGTTTCTTGTTTATAGAGTTGCTTGAATTTCTCACAAAAATATCTATGTGAAATTTGGCAACACAATATATCAGCAGCATATAGGTATTCCAATGGTACTAATTGTGCACCCCTGTTGGCTGACTCCATCTGTTCTCTTAAGAATATGACTATATGCTAAGGCTAAAACCGATCCACTCAAAGCCCGTTCCTTCATTCACCAAACGCTATATAGACGATCTTCTCGCTGTAAGCATAAATGACGCAGTGAAGGATATATATCCACCTCACTGATTTGAAGGAACTACAGATAGCCCTACAGGCACATCTTATTTAGATCTCTATCTCTATAAAAATGAAGTGGGCATTCTCTCTCGTCGACTTTATGACAAAAGAGATGATTACACTGACATCGTAAACTATCCTTTCTGGATAGTAATATTCCAGTGGGACCTGCATATGGCGTATACATATCTCGCTTAGTAGCATTTGCTAGATCCTGTGTTAAATGTGATGATTTTAATCAACGTCACAAAACATTGTTGCAGAAACTTATAAACAGGGCTACACCACCAAGCGCCTCCACTCAAAGTTTCTCAAATTTGGCGATACATATCGCATGCTGATAGCAAAATACGAGCGTAGCGTGCAAGATCTATGGCGTTACGTTTCGTAACTTGTGTCTAATTCCGCCTAGCCCGGGGCTAGGGGCCGTATTAACCCATGTACTTCAAGATCCTCATGGTACTATATGAACAGTCACAATCAAAGCGTGACTGAGATACGTCATTCTTTAGGTGACGACTTTACCACGAATACTCATCAGCGATACGGATTTGATATTTTGGAACATCATGATGTCTTGCCGGCATCATTGAAAACTGTTGATCGCTTCTCTCTTGCAGGAAACAAGCCTATGTTTATGTATACTTTGTCTTTTTGAATTTGGTGCTAATACTGTTATGTGGAAAATGGAATAGGTCTTTGGATTATGGACGCGGATATTCTCTAATGGACGACGGCTGGATTATGAATGACGGACTAGACGCTTGTAATTGTACCATCTTACTATTTTCGAGCATGGTATCTTAAAAGAGATATCTCAAACTAGCCCACTAAACAGAACAGAATTAGCATTCGTTCCTAATTATAAAATCTTAAGTATGTTTCATAGCTCATGCCAAAGGGTCAAAGAGATTTGTCTTCGCTTCCAGTACCCAATGATGACATGTGCAAAAAAAAATACTACGAAACGAAGACGAATGATCCTCCGGACATTCACTTTCAGACTAACTTTGCTCTTTTCTCTTGTACTATAACAACCGACATAAGTAAAGTTTCTAGAAATCTTGAAACTCCTTAAACTTAAAAAGATGATATCTTGGTGTTTTCCAGTGTCCCTTTTTCGATCTTTTTCGCTCAGATTCGAAATTCTGTAAACAAAATTACAAATCAATCGTTTGTTCTTAGTAACAATGGACAAAAAGATCCTCTTGTCATTAGCTTACAATTATCGGACAAAGGTGGGCGCCAAGATCCTTCCGGATCTCTCGTTTCTATTGGCATGATCTCGAAATGTGGTTTAAACGAATGACCTGAGAGATTAAAGTGGTCATTCACTGGACTATGGTTTTCCAAGAATATGTCTGATCTATGGCGTGTTGCTCGTATTCTGAACGCATTCTTTGTTTCTCCAACATACTGTTTTAGGCATTTATTACACGTTATGAGATAAATCACGTTGACAGAGTCGCATTTGAGGCGTTAACACATTTGGTACTCATTTTTGGTTTGTTCATTTCTGAAAGTAGAACGCGTGGCGATAAATGAGTTAAGTTTACACCGCTCTTTCACACATTTTTTAGAACGCCTATCACCGTACCCAGGTCGATTGTTTGATCCTAATAGGTTCAGATTCGCGTATGTCCCCTGTGTTATAACTCTTAATTTGTCGGAGAGTGTTTTACGGAGATAACGGGCTGAGCAGCCTCGAGGCCGCAGTGCCTTGAACACGATAGAGCACGACTGATTGAAATACTGGAAGTCACTAGAATTCTTGTGAAAAGGAATAATTTGAGACTTCACGATACCCTTAAATGTCTGAGGAGGATGGAAAGATTTAGAATGTAATTGCTCGTGTGTGTCAGTTTGTTTGAAAAACATTTTGCAATCCAGCTTCCCCGTATTGGCGAATGAAGGTCCCTTGAAAACGGTAACATCTGAGTGTACTACCGCTTGTAGTTTTTTTCAAAAGTGATTATTCAAAATATCAATGAATGGTCCTAATTTCTCGAATTATTCCACAGTACAAATATATCATCGATAAATCTAAGATATAAAAGTGGCCGTTTGTCCGATTTTTTCAGGGCAGGTTCATCTCACTGAGCTACATAGATAGAAGCGAAATTTGGACTAAACCTTTTCCCCATCGCGCACCCACTTATTTGTTGGTATTTCTGACCATTGAACTCAAATCATTTCCTTTCAAATTATATTCTAAAAGTCCCAAAATGTCTTCATCTGGTCGTTTTGCATCGGGAAATTTCTGGAAAGCGTTTTCCACTGCTTGTATACCTCCGCTGATATCGATATTGATGTACATTGATTCGATATCCATGGTAACCAGAAGAGTGTTTGGAGGAACATTGAGTTTGGATATCACGGCCAAAAAGTCTTCCGTATTTTTTACATAGCTATAGCGTGCCCATTGGCAATTGGTTTAAGATGATAGCTCTTTATATGGATAGGTACTCTTGCCAAAATTATTTACTGTGCTCCGTTGTAACTAAAACAAACCAGACAATGACAAAAACAATAAAATCAATTACATAACATACCAGACAAACAAAGTTTACAAAACACCAAACAAAAAACACGACAGCAGCGAAATATACAGTAAAACAACATCATCGATCCGAACAATAGGGACGGGAGCAGCATCAAACACAGTCAGAAAAATGGTGATAATTAACACTAAAAATTAGTGTTGACTTCAACACCAAAAAACAGTGTTGAGTTAGGCCCTACAACATATTACCCCAACACCATTTATTGGTGTTAGATAACACCGTTATTTGGTGTTAGTTAACACCGTTATTCGGTGTTGAGTCAGCATCCGCACTCGTCGGCCAACACTAAAAATGGTGTTGAGCCGGTTTCAACACCATTTATTGGTGTTAGTTAACACTGCTAATTGGTGTTGAGCCAGCATCAGCACTTGTCAGTCAACACTAAAAAATGGTGTTGAGCCAGCTTCAATACCATTTATTGGTGTTAGTTAACACTGTTAATTGGTGCTGAGCTGGTGTTAGTTAACACTTAGTTAACATCTGCATATTAATAGAGCCTGCACCAATTTATTGTAGGTGGGCACGTACGGTATAGGTGTCTCATTCGATATATTAAAGTTGAATGCATCTGCATAATGTCAGAGCTTGCACCAATTTATGGTAGGTGGGCATGTACCGTCTAGGTGATTTCGTTCAGTATTCACTTTATAGGTGAACAGAACCATTCAACGCCGGATAGGTCTTTTCGTTCAGTATTCACTTTATAGGTATAGGAACTGATCAACGCACCGTTTAGGTGTGGGAAATCAACATGCGCTTTATAGGCGATGAGATTTGTTTCTTTCCTTTGTCCGACGTTATAACTGTCAGCTATGCTGGTTTTGGAATACTCTGGGCCAGGCAGCCCGGCATTGTCTTATATAAGGATAGCTGCGGGGCGCGCGGACCTCGGCGGAAGCACTAGAGAGAGAATCGTAAAATCCGTCCGTCATCTGCAAATTTGTGGGGTTTTTTCCAATGAAAAGTTGAAAAGCTGGCAGTATAGCGCACTGAGCGTCGCAATAAACTGGCAAAATACGTACAAGTACACGTTTAAAACCAGAGTGTTGAAACTTACTCGTAAAGTGTTGAAATAACCCTTTAAGTGTGTCCACAGGGACAACACTTAAAGAGCAGTCCCTGAGGACACACCTAAAGGGTTATTTCAACACTTTACGAGTAAGTTTCAACACTTTAGTTTTAAGCGTGTAAGTTTACTCTATACGTATACGGCAATTATGACTGGAAAATTCCAACTTCTTGGTCTACTTGCTTGGTATAAAGTAATTTTTCAAACAAATTTATATTGCATTGATATGACGTCACAGGTTCCATAGCAAAATTTGGAATCCAATGGAAATCACTTGATATATAATATGTGTAATATATATCGTTTTAATCATCTCCATTGATAAACTAAATCGACATCTGTACTTCTTTCAATACAATTTCGACATTTTCGCTGCATTTCTGGGCTTCTAGTGTCGAGCGCCTGCATGGTTGGATAGCTGATCTGTCTCCATTTATCAGAATATAGAACGAGCCAAATGCTCATATCAATTTTGTGGGTTAATGTTTATTGTTTAGGCTGGACTTAGAATAATTTTGACTTCTTTTGGACTCTGAACATTTTCTGGGTTAATGCTTTTTGTTTAGGCTGGCAATTCAAATTGCATTTTTCTTAAATTTTGAAATTGAAGTAAATTCAAATATCAATTTGTAGTTGGCAACATTCTTATTGGCGTAAACCAAAACGGCGACCCTGCCGGGTTTCACATAACCCTTGTTTTTTTTCAATGTTGGAATTTTAACACCATTCTCTTAACACCGTTTTTGGCGTTGAACTGGTGTCGAAGCACCCCCTTTTCTTAACACTGTTTTTTGGTGTTGAACTGGTGTCAACACCATTTTTCAGTGTTAGATTTTCAACACCATGCTTTCAACACCGTTTTTTGGTGTTGAACTGGTCTCGACATCATTTTTCAGTGTTGGATTGGGTCAACACCATTTTCTCAACACCGTTTTTTGGTGTTGAACTGGCCTCAACACCACATTTTGGTCTTGAATTATGTCAACACCGTTTCTCAACACCACTTATTGGTGTTGAACTGGCCTCAACACTAAAAAATGGTGTTGGGCCAACACCGTTTTTCTGGCTGTGAATGAGGGTGAGGGGAGGGAGAACTCACATTGATTGGTATAACAGTCATATATAATAGACATATTTGTAAAATTTGCCTGTGTATGTATACACTGTATATGAATTGAAATATTTACTCATACAGGTAAATGTTAATCTTCAATATTATATGTGAAAAATCAAGACTGATTGTTACTAGTATATATGCTTGCTTATTCCTATCTTGTGTTTTCATATATGTGTATGTTAAACGCTTAAAACATTAAAGAAAATCGCTTTAGAGAGCTTTAAAGCCTTAAACAATCTTTCTCCCGCTTATGTACGGGAGCTTTCGTAACGGATCCTACAACCTGAGGAGTGCAGGTACCCTTAATATTCCTAGAGTCCATAAGACCAACCACGGACTGAAAAGTTTAAAATTTTTAATACCGAAAGTGTGGAACTCACTGTCCAGCGAAGTCCGGCAGACAACTGATTTAAAAAAATTTAAACGCCTCCTTCAAAGCTGGACAGGATTTGATTTGTGTAAATGTGCAGTCTGCAAATGTGTATGAGCGCAATTTTTATTACGGTGACTATTTTATTATTTGTGATATCTTAGCTAGATATATCTCTTATAGCATACTTTTATTGTGCTGATGTCTCGTTTATATGTGTCGATAATATTCTTAGAATGTGATTGTCTTTTTAATTATTTATGTATACATACATATTTATATATTTATGTGTCCCTTCTTCAACATTTCTTATGATGTTCGTCGATCGGTGAAAAGTAGCCATTGAGGCTCGTGTTTTTTGTAACATTCGAAAACCGACAATAAATAAATTTTGATTGATTGATTGATTGATTGATTTCGTTCTGCTTTGCACCTCTCCATTTAGCGCTGTAAGGGTCTCACGGACACCGAAAATTGATGATATGCAAAAATGAATGGTCAATAAGCCTTTAATTGTCCTTTCTGTACTATACTATACATACTTCCCAAAGCATAATTTTATAAGCATATACATACTTCCCAAAGCATAATGTTATAAGGACTTACACGTCTATTATAAACTAAATGGTTGTACAATTTACAGTGTGTATATATCTGTCGATGTGTATGTATGTTCAGGTCATTTTTATGGAAGGCAATCGTCGCCAAAAAAATACGGAAGTCGAATAAACATGCTATTTTCAAAAGATTAACGAACAATTTTGCCAAATGGACAACGTCAAGTCAAATGAATATAATTCCATCAAGCGATTAACGAACAATTTCGCCAAATGAATAACGTTAACACACCCTGCATACCAAACGGCTGCTCCAACTTCCGCCGGAGGGTGAACTTCCGCCGGAGGGAAATTACAAATTTGAGAAGCTAAGTAAGCATGTCTCGAAGATATGATTACCGCCGGAGGATTTAATCTCTAATTGCGTTTGTCTATATACACGATCAGGCCACTTTACTATATGTTAACCATGCAGACATAGCCATGATCATCACTAATTTTGTCCTGGACATTTACGCTCCATCGTGCCAACTCGTGTATTGGCCTAGGTGTTCTCGTCTGCATTGTAATTTTCCGGTCTGTATGGCGAATCATTCTCCCCTGTGTCAGAGTTTGTAACCCCCTAAACTGTCGGTGAAACAACGATATTTCTGACAGTATGAGGTATATAATCTGACGCCGTGAGAATGTTGCGAATGTGTATCCGTCAGATGCAGTCTAGGTATCGGATAACCCTCAAACACTTTTGAAAGCATTTATTTAGAGCACAATTAAGCGTTTCTGAACAAGAAGTACCGTAATAGATAACAATTTCTGGGTTTATTGAGTTGTTTAAACTACACGATTTATGAAAAAATTAGGTAATAAAGATAGGTGGCAACTCACTAGGTTGCTTCGTTCTCAATTCTGATTGGTCAGTCCCGACACGCCTCCGGCAAGAGAGGTCACGCACTGATCAGCTGTCGCGACTGACCAATCAGAATTGAGAACGAAGACCGCCATAATCTAACTGTTCCTAGATGGATGGACACTTACGTTGGATTTTGAATCGCCCGGCAAAGGTAAAAAATTGCATTTACTAATTTGACGACGGGAATATATAAAGTGATACTTGTAGAATATGCTGATGTATTTTGTTTGGCGGTAAACCGTTTATTTCACCCAAAGTCCGTTTCTCACCTTTATGTTGATTTATATAAAGCATGGGGTTATATATAGAGACCTCATATTTCGACACTTCACCCTAATACCACCGCCCACACCCTCCAAAAAGTCTTGTTTTGAGGGCCTGTGGGTCAACATATGGTCAGCGTAGCGTGTGCGAGTTAAGTCTCATTGATATATGAATGAATATACCTCAGGCCGTAAATGACGAGGAGTTGTGTGTTTAACTCCGTGGATTTAGTTTAAAGACGTTCCTCCCCTTTGCGGATGCAACGTCGCGCATGTATTTATAGCGCGAATGTCAAATGACGTTGCATTAGGTAGTCTCCCTTTGATCATGCTGCTACCAGCACACGCCATAGCAACGTCAAATGATTTCCGGCCACTTTTAGAGGAAATCTGCGTCGAAAGATGTCAGAAGTCAAACGAGTTCGGTGACCCCATTTTTGGATGGGAATAATTACCTATATAGGCTTTAACAGTTCGACAATTCCATTAGCAAATTATCATTGAATTCAGATGGAAATGGTCCAGTCTGAAAGACAAAGACCACGTGAACATGAGCAACGCCGATTGATATTTGGTGGTGTGTGACAATTTTTGGAGCAAATAGTACAGTTTAAATTTCATCATTTTTTGTACAAATTAGACAAAAACGCCCCATAGGTGGCGTCATGAGCTTGAAAGTGAGTTCGATGACTTAGTGATTTTTTTCTCTATATGAATTTGTATATTTCCAAGGTACATCCGTGCAAAATTTGGTGAAATTCTGACGATGATTTCTTAGGGTGAGGAACGTCCTTTTATTGGGCCTAACGATTGTGGTTCAAGCCAGATTTAGATCTCAGACCATAAATGGTGTGTCGTTAAAATAGTATCGTTTTCATTTGTTAGATGGATTCAATATTGAGTGAGGACGGTACATTCATTTACCTCGGCCAAGAAGAGACAGTGGTACTCCGGCGGTAACTGTATCATATTATTATTACTCCGGCGGTAGTCAGATCTCACTCCGCCGTATGTTGTATCAGCACTTCCACACAGGTCATATTCATGCGTCTTAAAATCATCGAAATTCTTCCTTTTCACATATAAATATCATCTTGCCATTAAAAGGCAACCTCGTTTTATATAACGATCGTAGGTATATTCTTGATTAATTAGATAAAATGCATATTTGATGTAGTTTTTCTAAGAAAGGTTTCTACATTCGGCTTCTAATGGATGTAATTGTCTATTTAGAATTATCCCGTTCTTAAAAAAACTGGTCAGCTAGTTAAATAAACTTACCATCTAACGATTGAGACAATTTGATATTGTTGATAGGGTATGGTTCTGACATATCAACGTAAAAACCAACAAGTTCTACCACATTTCACGCCCTTACCTCCGGCGGAAGTTCACCCTCCGGCGGAAGTTGGAGCGGCCGTTTGGTATGCAGGGTGTGGTCAAGTGAGATGGGCATGCTGAAGTCAAACGATTAACAAGAAAACTTATTGATGCAGATGCATCAATGCCGGCGGAAACGTATGTAGCTTATAATCTGCGTATTACAAGCCGATTACGTGTGCAACTGGTGAATACAGGTCACGATGCACCATTATGGTTAAAAAAAAACGTCGATTTCATTGTTTTCATTAAAGGTTTGACTAATGTAGTTCGCACAAGGAAAGCGTGGGGTTAGACGGAAGTTAATTGCTTGCTGGCAAAATGTGCATATGAAGCGCATGTCCAACTAAGACTTTGAAAGTAATGTTCTCTGGTTGACGTATTAAGTCACTTCATATAGCCTGATGTAAGAGTTCACGCTGTGGCATTATATGGGACCCATCATCAAGTCAATATTTCTTAATTGATGTGTGTCATGTAAATTAAGCCTAGATCGACTTTCTCTACACATCAATCCGATCCGCGTGTTTTACTGTTTCGAGTTTTTAGTAACTCGCAGTTCAATCTCAAACATTTTGCTGCAGACGTACAGGTGAATAACTTGATCATGTATGGTCATCGATTTGGTCTCTCAGCCACAATAAAATAGTACTAAAGGACATTTATTCGATGAATTCATTATAACAGAATTAATATTAATGTGTTAACCACGAACGGGTGATACAATCCTGTCGTTTTACGATATGAAACTAGTTGGATCACTCCACGGCACGTCTGTGAAGTATGGCTCGAGAAAACAGCTGTTACTCGTCCAATATCAAGATGGCCGCTCCCACGTTTACTGAATTCAGAGGGGAGATAATCTGTGTTTAAACAAATCGCGGCCAGTAATGAGTCATTCGATCATAGCCAATGATTTTGTGCATATGGCATCAGATTACAATTAATCACTTCCGGGTCAGTAGCCACGACCTACATTGTTTAGAAATTTGAGAGCAGATCTTTATGGATTTTATGAGCTGCGATTTTTCAGCATTTCTGATACATTTGATATTTCAACTTGCAGATGAGTCTTCAAACTGTACTTCCTGGTGTTGATTTGGGCCACTTTGGAAAAAGCATGGTGGATGAAGACATGATCAGTGAAGGGTGAGAAGGCTCCCTGTTTACAAATTGAATGACATTCTGTAGCACCAATCAGCTGTCAGTGGCGGTAATTTGAAATTTCCATGGTCAACATCTGTCAAGACTTCCACTGGTAATGTCCCACAAGGTAAATATTGACATGCCAGGTGGATTTATGCATTGTGAATTTTCTGGATTTTTGCCGATTTTTAACGCTAATACATAACAAGTAACGAAATTAATAGTAGGCTGATGCCTATCACCCGACATTTTCACATTTGACCAGAGAACTTTAAATCGTCACTGTGGTTACAGTTTTTACTGGATCAGCCCAATTTTTTCCATGATGACTCATGAACTAAGTTCAAATATTAGGGTTGTTTCAAATTTATGTTAATAAATTATTAATAAAATAAAAAAAAAAATTTAATTAATTTTAATAAATTTTTTAATTATTAAAATTATTTTTTTTCTTGCTAAATGTGGTTGAAATAAATATCATACTGATAATGCTGGGTAACATCTCTTGTATTGTTATGCCATTTCTGCGACAAAATTGAGACCTTTTGGAGCAAATATAGGCAAAAAATGACTGATTTGTCAGTACTAGGGCCAAATAGTCAATGCCAAATATGACGAGGTTCATTTAACACAGCTGGTAATTATGAGTAAATTAACTTTCAAGATACAATAAAATGTAAATGGAAGAAAGGAAATTCACATAGATACAATTACATGCTTTTTTTCAAAATCTCGACCTCAGTTCAAATCTTCAATGCTTCAAATCATTTATGCATTAATTCACTTTATATCAGTCTAAAACCACATGAAATTAATACTAATTATATCACCTGTAAAAACTCAGATGTTTGTTCCACACACAAAGAATTTCCAAAATGCCTTTTGCATTTGTAACTTTAATGAGACAAATACAATCTGATTAACTGAGTCGACAGTTAATCTGACTGTTGAGGGTTTCATATTGTTGTGTGTTTATTGTCAGTCACATTTGCATCATAGCAAATACTTTCTCTTCATTCCATTTCCACTATCTCCAGGATTATAAGTTTGTAATTCTCTTTCATATTCATATCAGAGATCTTGTGGGTAGCAAGAAACATGGATTACAGGCACCAAATATTAGCAAGCCCCATACAACCCCCTCCCCCCCCCACACACACACATCAACTCTGGGAATTTCGCACAGTGTGACTCAGAGGTATGCCTCCAACTCTGTTGGAAGATAGGCCTTTCTCACTGTAAGTTGCCAATTTAATCTTTCACCAAACAGTTAACAGTTTAAGTTAGGCAACTTCCAGCTGTCCTCATCTTTCATGGTTGTTAATGTAGCAGAGATCAGCAAATGACCATCAGATATGTTGTCATTGAATTTTATTCCTTTTTTTCTTCTATGTTGTGTTTTGACAAGTGTTGCCTGTTTGCAGACATTGCATTCATGGACTTGAAATCTGGCACAGAATGTATTCCTCAATGTTATTTAGGAGTTTTCTCAGTAATAATAACTGTTTACAAGTAATATGTGCATCTTTCTAATTACTGCCAGCAAGATCTTGATGAGATGTAGATCCATCCAATTGAACTGACATATATTCTCTATATGGGAGTTGTGTATACCATAGACACCTCTGTGTTATATTTTGGTATGTGTTGTGTACACATTTGTGTATATTGCTGTCACTTATTACAGGATTAAACATGTCTTTGATCTTTGTATCAACATCAAATTTAAATCCCATTTGATAGATTACTGGGATGACCCACTGATTACATGGAGAAGTTAACCACTGCCATGAAGGAAATTTTTACCAAATATAGCCTAAATGAGCAGGTTGAAAACAAATTATGTTTTGACACATTTTGAATTTAAGTTTTCTTTATTTTTAAACTTTAATTTGAATAATTTCATAAAAAATGAATTAAAATAATAAAAAAATAATTAAAAATAGTGTTTAACATATCTAGTTAATGCTTTATACTTCTTTCTATAGGCAAAAGGATTGTCGACTTGGTGCTTTTTACCAGATGAAAAAATATGTACAGGTTAGTGAGATATTGTACTTTTTACTTGTACCTCAGTCTTAAGGCATATGGGGCAAATCGAGGGGAAATATAAAGGGGGTACCCTTGGTATATAGGCTGTAAAATCTATATTTGTGCATAGTTTTATCTGTGCCTTCTCAAGATAGTTTGGGGATGGGTATGGTTTGTTCAGATGAGAGCATTCCTTATTTTAACAATGGTTCCATTCCTGACAGGCATCAGATTACAATTAATCACTTCCGGGTCAGTAGGCACGACCTACATTGTTTAGAAATTTGAGAGCAGATCTTTATGGATTTTATGAGCTGCGATTTTCAGCATTTCTGATACATTTGATATTTCAACTTGCAGATGAGTCTTCAAACTGTACTTCCTGGTGTTGATTTGGGCCACTTTGGAAAAGGCATGGTGGATGAAGACATGATCAGTGAAGGGTGAGAAGGCTCCCTGTTTACAAATTGAATGACATTCTGTAGCACCAATCAGCTGTCAGCGGCGGTAATTTGAAATTTCCATGGTCAACATCTGTCAAGACTTCCACTGGTAATGTCCCACAAGGTAAATATTGACATGCCAGGTGGATTTATGCATTGTGAACTTTGTGGATTTTTGCCGATTTTTAACGCTAATACATAACAAGTAACGAAATTAATAGTAGGCTGATGCCATATGACTTTTATGTTGGTATCCATGGAAGCCGATAGCGGCCACTCACGTTCTCGATATCTCGCCCTGTAGATTTGGCCAGGCGAGATGGCAAGAATACGAAAATTAGAGGCGCGAATGGCCGCGCTATCGGCCATTGGAAAGGTCGCGGCTCGAATACACGAGAGCACGCAAACGGTGCCATTAGCGAGTCGAGACCTACCATTCGCGTGTCCTCTCGCATACTCGCCTCAGGATAGGTCGCGACACGCGGCACGCGAACACGCAAACACGCGAACGAAGCTTCCGTCTCAGCTGATGCGCAGACCCGGAAGAGATTAGTGCGATTGGACATTTCAGCGCAAGGAAATGCAACAGCAAATTGTAGGAATCTTACAAATTCGGAATAATAATGAGATAAAGAGAATTGTAATCGGTGATACAGAATATAAAATAAATCAATTTGCAGACGATACAACTATCCTTTTGGATGGGACAGAACATTCTCTTAAAAATTGTATTTCCACTATGAAAACATTTGGTAGATTATCGGGTCTTCTATGAATATTAATAAATGTAAAGCTATCGGGCTGAGAAGCAAAAAGTGTTATCAAGACAAATTATGCCATGATTTAAACATAGAATTTTGTGCAGATACGTTCAACTTGTTGGGGTCACATTCACTGCAGATCTCCACCAAATGACTGAAATACATTATGAATAAAGGCTAAGGGAAATTGGAAAAAATATTAGGACATTGGAAAAAAGGAAACTTAACAATTCTAGGAAAGATTACAGTGATAAGATCACTAGCAATACCGAAACTTAACCACCTATACTATTCACCTTACGAAATCCAACTTCCAACTTTATAAAAAGAAACTTGAGGAATAAATTCTTTATGTTCATTTGGGGATAGACCGATGGAATCAAAAGAATTCAATTAATCCAAGACTATGATAAAGGAGATCTGAAAATGATAGAACTAGATTAATTTATTCAGACTGCAAAAATTGTTTGTTTTCGAAGGCTTATTTTGAACCCATCCAAGCACCAAATATTGTTTCGACAGATAAAATTTGAATATTCGTAAGGTGAATGTGGCCCCAGACAACTCAAACAATTAGCCAAACAGACTGAGCTATTTTGGAAGGATGCCTTTCTAGCTTGGGCTTCGTTTTTATAGGATACTAAATGTGAAGAACAAGACCATTTTTTATCGCAATCTCTTTGGTATAACGATAATGTTACGGTCGGGTATAATTTATTTTTTATAAAAGATGGTATGATAAAGGTATTAGATATATTGATGACTTATTGAATAAAAATGGAAAGTTTCTAACGTTTAAACAGTTTCATGATTTATATGAAATAAACACAAACTACTTAGAGTTCGTTGGAGTCAAAGCTGCCAAGAGTTATTTAGGTACATGTATTCATAAAGAAAAACTAATTAAGTTATTTTATTCCTTGAAGCCCTATCCTATTCCGCTATTAACATACAACATCAAGGAATGTAAACCGTTCTATACTATGATGATAACTCGAAAATATAAAAAAAAAACTCTTGTGAAGCTAAATGGGGAAATTGTTGTGGTGCCTGCAAATGATTGGAAAAATATACACAGAATGGCCTTCATTTGCACTAAAGACGTGCACGTATTTGTTATGGCTGCATAAACCGTATTTGTTGTGCTGGTAAACCGAATTCTCTGTACAAATTCCCTTCTCAAATTAATACAAGTGAAAGATTCAGATTTATGTGAATTTTGTCAGGAAGAATCTGAAACTTTAGAACGTCTTTTGTATTCTTGTGCGGTTACCAGCAATTTGTGGGCCCAATTGGCTGATTGTTTAGCTTCGTGCATCCCTATTGTAACTAACATTACCATTAAGTTTATATTATTTGAAGACGTACATGGAACAGACAAGATAACAAGTCTTCCTTCTCTATTAGCAAAAAGTCATATATACTCATGAAACCGAACAAAATGGCATATTAGTGTGACAGTAATTATGAAAGATTCCATGACAGATGAAAACTATGGAAGACAGTTTTACAAGAAGAGTAAATGTGAAATAAAAAATATTTTTTTGTTATGCCAAAAGCAATTGACAATATATGTATTATTTGCTGTATTACCTAACCTGAAAAATTGTGGGATTCAGAGCATGAGCGGTAGGGTCTGCGCATGAACTGAACCGGAAGCACCGTTCGCGTGTTCGCGTGCCGCGTGTCGCGACCTATCCTGGGGCGAATGTGCGAGAGAACGAGAACACGCGAATGGCATCGTTCGCGTGTTATCGTACCGCGACATTTTTGATGGCCGCTATTAGCCATTCGCGCCCCATATTCTCGCGTTTGCGTGCCGCGTGTCGCGACCTATTCTGAGGCGAGTTTACGAGAGGACGAGAACACGCGAATGGTAGGTCGCGGCACGCGAATGGTAGGTCGCGATTCGCTAATGGCATCATTCGCGTGTTCTCGTGTTATCGTGCCGCGACCTTTTTCATGGCCGCTATTAGCCATTCGCGCCCCATATTCTCGCGTTGCCGTGCCGCGTGTCGCGACCTATCCTGAGGCGAGTTTACGAGAGGACGAGAACACGCGAATGGTAGGTTGCGGCACGCGATTGGTAGGTCGCGGCACGCGAATGGTAGGTCGCGACTCACTAATGGCATCGTTCGCGTGTTCTCGTGTACTCGAGCTGTGATCTTCCAGTGGCCGCTATCGGCCATTCGCGCCCGTAATTTTCGTATTTTCGCCATCACGCCTGGCCAAATCTGCAGGGCGAGATAGCGAGAACGTGAGTGGCCGCTATAGGCTTCCATATAGTCACTTGCGAATGCCTGTATTCAATGCCCAGTGCCTAAATTATTAATTTACATATTCTAGAAAAAACGCTACAGCAATAAAAAAAAATAGGCGGACTGTTAAGAAATAATATGCCCTCGTTGTGCGGGAAATGCCGGCAAACTGACAAGAAATTATGACAGATGACAGTGCACGCCAATATCCTCACTGCATTCCTACCAGGGACACCAAGAGTGATTTCTGTGATGTTCTATATTTTTCACGCTATTATTCTAGCTGTTCCCGTCGAATGAAATGACCACACGCCCATAATCACTGGCTTAAATGGAATTACATACAAATATCGCGGAACAAATGTATGTAATATAGCTTAACCAAAATATGTGATGGGTTATGTGACCGTTGAATACAACAATCGGCTTATACTAAATCGAGGAAAATTTTTTATAATGCGATGCACTGTTGTTCTCTCGCTCGAGAAAGCTACCCAACTCATATGAAGAAATGGGACTTGTGATCGAGGACAATTTCCCTTCCGCTTATTCCCTCTCTGGACATTTCCCCTTCATAATATAATTCTATGGCAAATCCTTCATCCAATATAATTTATATTTTATTAGTTTTTTTACTTCTATCTATACTATTAAATCAATAATATCTGTCTGTCCGTCCGTCTGTCTGTCTGTGTTTTTATAACTCGATAACCACACGATGCAGGGATGCAATATATACACAATTCGAAAGGTACTGATCAGGAGAATGACATAGACCTATTTTGGACCGGGTTCGGGGCATTGAGGATGGCCACGCCCATATTGTGTTTTCCTATGTTGTAAGTGAATAATCGACATGCAACCTGGTGGTATAAATGTATAATACGCCGACTACAAGATTCAAATCCTACATTCAGCAGATCGCGGTCGTTCAAAATGTGTTGTCCCATCACGTAGAGATACAATTTATACCGCACTGAGGCGTCCACACCAAAGTTGTATTTTAGTATAGAATACATGTATACACTATATTGGATTATCACCAAAACTGGAGCGGGGCACATGCACCTGTACGCTGAGGCGAATGTATAAAACGAGCATCAGATCCTGCATAAGTAGATAGCCGTAGTCGTCTCAATGATTTTCAATACGGGGTTGCCTTGAATTGAATTGCCGTAAACTAGCTAGATATTCTATTATGGGACTAATATATAACTCACATAAATTACCGTAAAATATATAAGAATATGTTGTATTGTAGGAAAATTATTGCAGGTGAAAAAGATAGTACCAAGATAATATAGACGTCTGAATCATTGCCGAGTTAATCATTTGTGTAAAAATAGGTGTTGATTTCAGTAAAATGGTACCGTGGAGTGTTTATCTTGAATGATTTTGTAGACTGTGATCCCTTAAACTGCCACAGTACTGCCAAGTGTATCTGCAATGTATATAATCTTTCTTCTATACGCGCGCCCCGTGGGGCTTCCGCGGATTGACCTGGGATGTCGTTGTGCACACCGCAGGTCATGGTAAGAATAGGCCCCAGCTCCTCAGACAGCTTGCCGTAAGAGGCGACTAACTGAGGCACCCGTGGGGTTCCCGGGTGTGAAAAGGAATAGGACCCCACCCGTGTGGTCCCCGGGTGTGAAAAGGAATAGGACCCAACGTCGTGATATGACTGGAATATAGTTGAAAGCGACGTTAAATCATATTCACTCACACTCGCACACTCTTCTATACGCTTCAATCTGCAAAGCATGTTTGCTTTTTGTTCGTTTTTTAATATATTTATTAATAATAACAATCACCCATTCTTAATTCAGGAACCGGTCCACTGGGCATATAAACACGATTCATGTCTCATCAGACAGCTCTCGCAAATAAGGATTATCATGGCGTTTTTTGGTGCTGGCCAGTGGCACAGAACACAATCAAAGAGATGTATTTCCATACCTCTACTGCAGTTTCAAAATTGTAAAATTTTAAATCGGTGATCTTATTCGTAAATATGAATTACATTTCGAACTACATGCCCGCGTAGTGGGCCATTTCATCGCTAAATAATGAATGAATGAAAACCTGTTAGCTGTGCAGCCCGTCCGAGTTCGCCGTCGGTCACCCATCTTCCCTCCTAACCCTGTGACATGGAATGTTCACGACCAGACCATTGCCAGGGAGTACAGAACGAATAACACATGCGAAGGCTGGAATTTATCCTATTCCAAGCTTGTCGGACACAAACATCCATCTGTATTCCAACTCATCGACAACTCATCCAGTCATTCTGCAAGATGCCGTTGTGCAACTACCAATGACACGCTTGTCGTAATTGTGTCATCAGTGGTCGGCTTTGCATGCTGAGTCGCCAGCTAATGACATTGTTGTGACATCGGCTGGCGACATGACAACTGATAACGACACGATTGTCGCAATTGCGATATAATATAAATCAATATATATATCGTCATAACGTGAAGAATTCGGCCAGTGATTGTGTAGTTTTAAAGGAGGTGGTACGAAACTGCGGGATTTTGGCCTCTACGTACTGCGGCTAAAATCAGAATAAATAAAATTTCCCAAAAGTGATTGTTTTTAATGTATAACGGCAAGAGAAAATATATGTACATAATATGTGAAAGTTCTAGCTCGATTGTGCTATGGTTATAGTTATAACATGAAATTGAAATCTGCAGATTGTGCTATTTCGTAAAAGAAAAGGGTCTAAAATGAGTCATTTAAACACGCATTCAGACATTATGACAAAAACTTCAATTAACCTGGTGATGTGCGGTGACATTATATCTCCAGTGCTGGAAAATCTGTTTGGTCCAAGGGGTCCTTCATGTCAAAATGTGTGTTTAAATGACTTTTTCACGAAATAGCACATGTTTCGGATTTCAATCTTATGTCATAACTATAATCATGAAGCAATCGAGCTAGAAGTTCCTCATATTGTATACATACATGTATATTTTCTCTTGCCGTTACATTAAAACACAATAATTTTCAGGACGTTTCATATTTTCGATTTTAACCGCACAACCAAAAGAACAAAATCCCGCCTTATCGTACCATCTCCTTTACTACAGATGAAATCATCTCCTGAGAATACTCGCGAAAAAACACTTCTTATCATATTTTTCTAACTGGAATCATTGTTCGTGAAAAATGAAGTCATCCCCGTATTCAGTAAATATTATACCGGTACTCCCCAAATGTTGTATCATCTCCATTGGAAATAGAAAAATGACATATTTAACAACTATCAAGCAATTCTCCATTGACGCATATGGCGACCACAGATATCACTCTTGATCCTTTCGATGTCGTTGGGAGATATGCAGTGAGGATATCGACATGTGGGGCATTTCTCCAACTATGAACCACGGAATCTTATTTCATACATGTAATTGCTCGCTTATTCCTTTGTGTATAACAACGATATCGATAGTATACTTGATGTATGTAGGGCTTTAAGTATATGTAAATTAATGTATTGTCAATACGCGTAGGGCCTTGCGCTCTGAGTGATGAAAACTCACTTAAGGTTATTTATCTGCAATGTGTGAATTAGAAAATTATCAGTCTGCGATGGTCTTGAGTCCTGCGTAATGAACATGGGGTGCTAATTATTTTACTAGAATATGTAAATTAATAAATCTTCAGCAAGGCCTTAGACCCTGGGTGATGAAAACAGGCATTCGCAAGAGTGATACCAACATAAAAGCCCTTTGCACAGAAAAGCTGTGGAATCAGTGACGATGTTAGGGTCAAATACTTGGAGCGATTTGTTTACATACAAATTTTCCCCTTCGTTAATCGTTTGACTTCAGCATGTTCATTCGACTTCATGTTGTCCATTTGTCGGAGTCATTCGTTAATCGTTTCATTGTAGCATATTCATTTCTTCGTTAATCTTTTGACTGTAGCGTATTTATTTGACTTAACGTTGTTTATTTTGCGTAATTGTTCGTTAATCGTTTCATCATGTTCATTTGACTTAACGTTATTTTTTTTGCGTAATTGTTCGTTAATCGTTTCACTGTAGCATGTTCATTTGACTTAACGTTGTTTATTTTGCGTAATTGTTCGTTAATTGTTTCACTGTAGCATGTTCAGTTGACTTACGCTGTTTATTTTGCGTAATTGTTCGTTAATCGTTTGACTGCAGTTTGTTCGTTTGGCAAAACTCTTTGTTAATCATTTGACAATAACATGTTCATTCGACTTCTGGGTTTTTTGGCGGCGTTTGTCTTCCATGCATTTTTTTTTCGCTTTTGCTTACATTCAGTCTGTGTTTGACAAAATAGTGCAATATTTATTCGGAGCGCTACGCCTGCGGGTGTAAATACATACAGGCTTCCTTCACGGATATTCACATACGTCCCTTAATTAAATAAATATATATTCAGTTTTGCCAGATATTTACTCAGGTATACATTTTATGCTTCCGGCAATATTTTGGTCACGATAACAATCCAGTTTTTCTTATGTAAACTTTTTTTTTTTAACTTGCCAAGTTATATATTATAATCCATTAATTATTGTACACTTTCATCATACTAAATATGTACATGACTTCAAAGTCCCCCTGACGCTGATTGAAATTTTTCTGGATAATAAAGAATTTATCATTATATAACAAGGGTAAGGATATCTGTGCTTCACTTGGGGTTCTAACCAACACTACTGATACAGAAGGAGTTAACATCAGTTCTTTCAATCGCTTTCTCCAAGAGAGGAGGACCGGAAGTAACAGAAGGCCAGCTATTTCAAATCATGGGATATTACCAAATTCTCCTGCTTTCTGTTATGTGTATCGCTGAGCTGTGTTTCGGTAAGTAAACGCTGCAAGTCCTCTATTTTATTTATTAAAGGTTTCCAGGAAAAAAACATTCTCGCTAAAACCAGGGGTATCTCTATCCTAGATATAGTTCGCCTTTGGCTCACAAATATAAACCTTGACGTGGTGAAGATGGGAAAAAATGCCCAAGGACAATCCTATGAGAATTACAGGGTTTAATTACCTTGGCCTGACCACATCTAGCCAATTAGGGGGTAACCACAGTTTAGCCGGCCTGTCCTGATAGGTGCATTTTTTTGTCCAAAATATGTAGGTAGGTAAGTAGTACTGAAAGGGCAAATGATGTCTATTGACCTTTGACTTTTGCATATCATTAAATCACGAGACCGGAAGTGGCTAATGCCCCTGCTCGTGCGCACATACTATACCGGACAGACAATTGGACACGGTCACTTTGAGGTAACGTGAGTTAACCCTTTCTGGCCTGGGCTCTTTGAAACTTGTCGGGTCCTGGTCCTGGTGGGAGGGGGGGGGGCGGGGGGCAATTCGGTTTCTCATAATTATTTTTCCTACACACTGAACTAGAGGGCTGGAACTTACCACAGAATACCCTTGGGCCAAGCTCTACCATAAAATGTGAAGAACAAACTAAGATTGCCGCTCTGATGACGACACAATGACGCCATTTTCAGAAAGGTATTTTTGTCAATTTATTGGTCAGATATGTTGTTAACTGCTGGTTGCATAACAAAAAAAAATATTTTTCACATTTGCTCTTCCTGTGTCATCGAAACTTTCATAATTACTGTCACAATGATATGAGTAGTATATAGACGGCAAAAGCCCGCGTATTGATCTTTGACCTCAGAAATTTGCATATCACGTGACAGAGGTCAAAGGTCATTGAGTGCACTTGATCTGTATCCTTTCATCTTGTCTTTGACCTTGGATCATGTTTAGACATGTTAGGGTTTTCCCCATCACGTGCGGTATGACGTCACTTCCGGTCTGTGTGAATGGGGCGTGACCTGATAGGACATGTACTGACCTGTCGGTGGGATTTTTCCCTACAATATCGTTCACTTTCGTGTGTTTCCGGTAAGGTGTGATGGGTATTTTCTTTTCGGTGAGAGGGGAACATCATAGGCCATGTACTGTCTGTGGGGTTTTCCCCCGCCAGAATTTCGCTGTCGTCTGCTTGGGGTTGTCACGTGCAGAACACCTGGCTCCCCGAATTGCAACATTGTTGCACGTTCTCAAGACGATATGCCATGTACTGTCTGCGGAGTTTTTCCCCGCCAGAATTTCGTTGTCGTCTGCTTGGGGTTGTCACGTGCCGAACACCTGGCTCCCCGAATTGCAACATTGTGCACGTTCGATTGCCCTATATCCGGGTCCTATACCATTGATGGGATGCGTTTACTGTATTTGGGGAATCACGGGGAGATCACGTGATAGTTCAAGGTCATATTGAATGATAGGAATGCGTGTACTGACCTGTTCATCCGTGGTTTACATCCGGGGACTTATATCCGGGGCCTTTAGCTGTGTGTTCCGGGTACATCCGAGTTTACACGGGAACAGTCGGGTAGTTACGGAGGAAGACACGGAGGTGACCGAAGATGTCACGGAGGTGCCCGAAGAGACACGGAGTTTACCGAAGATGTTACGGAGGTCACCGAAGAGACACGGAGGTGGCCGAAGATGTCACGGAGTTTACCGAAGAGACACGGAGGTGCCCGAAGAGTCACGGAGGCACCCGAAAAGACACGGAGGTGACCGAAGAGACACGGAGGTGACCGAAGAGACACGGAGTTTGCCGAAAAGACACGAATGTCACGGAAAAACGTATAAAAGAGGGAATGTTTTAGGGAATTGCTTCATTCATTGCCCTGCCGATCGGAGCTACCTGACCAGCCTACTCAAGACCTGCCTGAGGAGTGACCAGTCTACCTGAGGAGTGACCAGTCTACCAGTGGAGCCTGAAGGCAGACCGATAGCATGAGACGTGGAGAAGATTTCCCAGAGGATCCAGGAGCGCCGCCAGCTGAAGTCTTACCCGAAGACGAGCGTGTGAGTGCGTTGTACCGCTGTCACTGGACCACGATACGCCGTTGTTTCCACCGTCACCGTCGTCTATTGGATTTGTATAATTTTCGGTTGAAGGTCCTCACGCATCTTCCTACTTACGCCGAGAACATTTTTACAGATCAGGTGACAGCCTTCAAATTGAATGTCACATTTGGGTATATCTTACGGCACAAAGAGACGGACCAACTGCGATATTTCTATCCCAGTAATAATTCCTATGTGTTTGACCAGCCGTTCACGGTCACGGATGCTATTTCTTTGGAGCCACTCATCGACCAACTGACTACGCTGGATCCATTGGAATGGGCCCGGTTGCAACGTCCCAACACCAAATGGACTGTAGAAATGGTCACGAACGTCACATTCGTCGTCACGAAAATGAGAAATCACCCCATCGGCGCTCCTGTTATTCTTCCGCCTTGGCTGCTGAATCGAAACGGACTGTATGCGTTAGCGAGAGGCTCAAACGGGCCCTACAAAGACCGGAAATGTCTGTTTCGGTGTTTGGCCGTTCATTTGGACCAGTGTAATCCTCGGAATTGTGAAAGAAATGCAACACTGTATTGGAAAGAGTATCTAGAGGCGCAAGATATTGACCCGCGGCAGTTCCGGGGAGTCCCATTCAAGTATTTGGATGTCGTGGAAACACTGTTCCACGTGAATATCTTTGTGTACCGTTTACTACCGAAGGAGGAGGAGGATAAATTTGTGGCTGAATTGGTTCATCGCTCAACAGAACGGTATGCCTCTACGATGAAAGTCAATGTCTTCGACAACGGAGGGGTGAGTCATTTTTCGCTGATCCACGATATGAGCCTGTACGCGCAATCCTACAGTTGTTCTCAATGCCATCGGGTGTCATCAGCACGAGAAGATTTGTGACAACGCTGTGAAACGCAAATTTCCTGGTAGAGTGTACCATAACACGCCTACTATTTTTGAAGACCTGGCTGATGAGGGGATTGTCATACCACTAGAGGACCGTTATTTTCCCTACCGGGCGTGTTATGATTTCGAGGCCATTTTGGAACCCATGGACATTTTCTCAGCCAAAACGCAGTGGACACAGCGCCATATTCCCCTGAGTGTCAGTATTTCCAGCAACGTACCCGGCTATGACGCTGCACCTGTCTGTTTCGTGTCCACTGGGGACTCCCATGAGTTGATTACTCGGATGATGGAGTATTTAGAGGCAGTGAGTGCGACCAGTACAGACCTGTTGGTGTCCAAATTCGAGGGCGTGCTGGACCAACTCGACGATCGTATTCCTACACCGGGTGTGTCCTTCAGCGATGATGAAGAGTCGGAAACGGAGTCGGAGACGGAGTCGGAGTCGGCGATGCAGGACATTCAGCCGGAGGCTGTACCCTTACCCAAGCCGTATGCGGAGAAACTGAAGTTACGGTTCCTACAATACCTAGGCCAGTTACCTGTGCTCGGCTTCAATTCGGGGCGATACGACTTGAACATGGTGAAGAAATTTCTCTACCCTTACTTGGCCCAGTCCGATACCATCAAGTCCGTCATCAAAAAGATCAACAACCACATGGCCCTCACCACCACATCACTCCATTTCCTGGATGTACGCAACTACTTAGCTCCAAATTACAGCTACGATCAGTGGGTAAAGGCCTATGACTGTGCACAAACCAAAGGGAGGTTCCCTTACACCTATATGTCAACGCTCGGCCGCTTGGAGGAAACACAGTTACCACCCCGGGACGCTTTCTTCGACGATCTAAAGCAAGTGGAATGTCCGGAAGACACGTACTGGGAACTACAGCAAGTATGGAACGACCAACATATGCAGACCTTGCGTGATTTCCTGATGTATTATAACAACTTAGATGTGGCTCCATTCCTCGAAGCGGCCGAGAAAATGGCCCAACTTTTTCGGGATCAAATGCGCGTGGACATATTCAAAGAGTGCTTGAGTTTACCGGGTCTCGCGCTTCGTCATCTTTTTCAAGATTGCTCCACGTACTTTTCACTCATACAACAAAAAGACGCGGATATGTATGATTGTTTAAAGCAGAATATCGTCGGAGGACCCAACCTTATTTTCCACCGTTATCACGAGAAGGACGTCACCACCCTTTCGGAGTTTACCGAAGAGACACGGAGGTGCCCGAAGAGTCACGGAGGCACCCGAAAAGACACGGAGGTGACCGAAGAGACACGGAGGTGACCGAAGAGACACGGAGTTTGCCGAAAAGACACGAATGTCACGGAAAAACGTATAAAAGAGGGAATGTTTTAGGGAATTGCTTCATTCATTGCCCTGCCGATCGGAGCTACCTGACCAGCCTACTCAAGACCTGCCTGAGGAGTGACCAGTCTACCTGAGGAGTGACCAGTCTACCAGTGGAGCCTGAAGGCAGACCGATAGCATGAGACGTGGAGAAGATTTCCCAGAGGATCCAGGAGCGCCGCCAGCTGAAGTCTTACCCGAAGACGAGCGTGTGAGTGCGTTGTACCGCTGTCACTGGACCACGATACGCCGTTGTTTCCACCGTCACCGTCGTCTATTGGATTTGTATAATTTTCGGTTGAAGGTCCTCACGCATCTTCCTACTTACGCCGAGAACATTTTTACAGATCAGGTGACAGCCTTCAAATTGAATGTCACATTTGGGTATATCTTACGGCACAAAGAGACGGACCAACTGCGATATTTCTATCCCAGTAATAATTCCTATGTGTTTGACCAGCCGTTCACGGTCACGGATGCTATTTCTTTGGAGCCACTCATCGACCAACTGACTACGCTGGATCCATTGGAATGGGCCCGGTTGCAACGTCCCAACACCAAATGGACTGTAGAAATGGTCACGAACGTCACATTCGTCGTCACGAAAATGAGAAATCACCCCATCGGCGCTCCTGTTATTCTTCCGCCTTGGCTGCTGAATCGAAACGGACTGTATGCGTTAGCGAGAGGCTCAAACGGGCCCTACAAAGACCGGAAATGTCTGTTTCGGTGTTTGGCCGTTCATTTGGACCAGTGTAATCCTCGGAATTGTGAAAGAAATGCAACACTGTATTGGAAAGAGTATCTAGAGGCGCAAGATATTGACCCGCGGCAGTTCCGGGGAGTCCCATTCAAGTATTTGGATGTCGTGGAAACACTGTTCCACGTGAATATCTTTGTGTACCGTTTACTACCGAAGGAGGAGGAGGATAAATTTGTGGCTGAATTGGTTCATCGCTCAACAGAACGGTATGCCTCTACGATGAAAGTCAATGTCTTCGACAACGGAGGGGTGAGTCATTTTTCGCTGATCCACGATATGAGCCTGTACGCGCAATCCTACAGTTGTTCTCAATGCCATCGGGTGTCATCAGCACGAGAAGATTTGTGACAACGCTGTGAAACGCAAATTTCCTGGTAGAGTGTACCATAACACGCCTACTATTTTTGAAGACCTGGCTGATGAGGGGATTGTCATACCACTAGAGGACCGTTATTTTCCCTACCGGGCGTGTTATGATTTCGAGGCCATTTTGGAACCCATGGACATTTTCTCAGCCAAAACGCAGTGGACACAGCGCCATATTCCCCTGAGTGTCAGTATTTCCAGCAACGTACCCGGCTATGACGCTGCACCTGTCTGTTTCGTGTCCACTGGGGACTCCCATGAGTTGATTACTCGGATGATGGAGTATTTAGAGGCAGTGAGTGCGACCAGTACAGACCTGTTGGTGTCCAAATTCGAGGGCGTGCTGGACCAACTCGACGATCGTATTCCTACACCGGGTGTGTCCTTCAGCGATGATGAAGAGTCGGAAACGGAGTCGGAGACGGAGTCGGAGTCGGCGATGCAGGACATTCAGCCGGAGGCTGTACCCTTACCCAAGCCGTATGCGGAGAAACTGAAGTTACGGTTCCTACAATACCTAGGCCAGTTACCTGTGCTCGGCTTCAATTCGGGGCGATACGACTTGAACATGGTGAAGAAATTTCTCTACCCTTACTTGGCCCAGTCCGATACCATCAAGTCCGTCATCAAAAAGATCAACAACCACATGGCCCTCACCACCACATCACTCCATTTCCTGGATGTACGCAACTACTTAGCTCCAAATTACAGCTACGATCAGTGGGTAAAGGCCTATGACTGTGCACAAACCAAAGGGAGGTTCCCTTACACCTATATGTCAACGCTCGGCCGCTTGGAGGAAACACAGTTACCACCCCGGGACGCTTTTTTCGACGATCTAAAGCAAGTGGAATGTCCGGAAGACACGTACTGGGAACTACAGCAAGTATGGAACGACCAACATATGCAGACCTTGCGTGATTTCCTGATGTATTATAACAACTTAGATGTGGCTCCATTCCTCGAAGCGGCCGAGAAAATCGCCCAACTTTTTCGGGATCAAATGCGCGTGGACATATTCAAAGAGTGCTTGCGTTTACCGGGTCTCGCGCTTCGTCATCTTTTTCAAGATTGCTCCACGTACTTTTCACTCATACAACAAAAAGACGCGGATATGTATGATTGTTTAAAGCAGAATATCGTCGGAGGACCCAACCTTATTTTCCACCGTTATCACGAGAAGGACGTCACCACCCTTCCAGGTGGGAAACCCTGTGCCAAAATCAGCGGATTTGACGCCAATGCCCTGTATCTGTGGTCTCTCTCCCAACCTATGCCCAGTGGGCATTATACACGCTGGTTGGCGGAAGGCCAGCATTTCCGACCTGAACGTACACCGTACAAGCATCTGGCTGACCAGTGGTTGGACTGGGAAGCCGATCGACGGGGAATTTCTATACGACACCAAACCAACGCCACAGAGAAGCGGATAGGAGATCGTCGACTCCCCGTCGATGGGTTTGCTATACTCCACAATAAACCCACCGTATTCCAATTTTACGGGTGTTACTGGCACGGCCACCAATGCCATTCCAGCGCTGGCCGCTTCAACGAACGACGTGGAAAATCGGCGAAAGAACTACGGGCAGAAGTGGTGGAGAACGGGGATTACGTGAAAGAGATGGGGTACCAGCTTATCGAAATGTGGGAGTGTGAATTTCACACCATGTGCCAGGCCCTCCCATACTTACGTCGCTTCCTTAAAGCGCGAGAGTACCCTCTCAGTCGCCGACGACTCCTCACCCAGCCAAAGCTTCTCGACGCCGTTCGTTCCGGGAACCTCTACGGGTTTGTAGAATGCGATATGCATGTTCCAGACAACCTCAAGCCACCATTCGCCCAGTGCCCTCCCATCTTTAAAAACACGCTGGTGAGTCGGGATGACATTGGAGACACCATGGGCGCTTATGCTGAGCAACACGAATGCCTGCCTCATCCTCGTCGGATGCTGATCGGAAGCATGTGGGGAGAAAAAATCTTGCTGGGTACCCCTCAGCTACAGTGGTACATGAGCCACGGCCTCGAAGTGACGCGAGTGTACCAAGTCCTTCAGTACGTACCGAACGACTGTTTTGCGGGGCATGCCGACATCGTTACATCTGCCCGTCGTCAAGGCGATAAAGATCCTAGTCAGGCCATTATCGGCGAATCTTGGAGACTCACGGGCAATGGTTACTATGGAAAAACGGTCACCAACCAAGACAGGCATGTCAACGTGAATATCTGCACCACCCAACAAGCACGCAAAAAGATCAACTCGCCTCTGTTTCGATCCGTGGACGTCATCGATGATGATACGTATGAAGTCAGTTCAGCCAAGAAGACCATTCGTTACAACCTGCCGCTCCAAATTGGATGTATGGTATACGAGGTGGCCAAGCTGAGGATGCTGCGATTTTTATACGATTTCATGGCGGTATATTTCAACCCATCAGACTGGCAACTCATGGAGATGGACACGGACTCTGCCTACATGGCCGTCTCTAATGCGGATTGGGAGTCACTCGTCAAACCTGAATTACGTGCGCAGTATGAGGCGGAACGGGACCAGTGGCTACCTCGACGCGAGCATTACCAGTACGACAAGCGGACGCCGGGTCTCTTCAGGTTAGAGTGGAGTGGAGATGCCATGATCGCCCTGTCGTCCAAGACGTACAATTGTTACGGCGGTGATGGAAACAACAAGTTTAGTTGTAAAGGCGTCCACCGACGTGACCCTGGCATCGACAAAGCCCTCTACCTGGGCGTGCTGCAAAGCCAGGCCAGTGCGAGTGGCACTAACAGAGGATTCCGGGTCGTCGACCATCAGATGCGAACCTACATCCAGAAAAGAGATGCCTTCACATTTTTCTATCCGAAACGGAAAGTCCTTCCCGATGGAGTCAGTATCACCTACCTGGACTTGTGAAACTTTTTTGATAGTATGAGTTAAACTAGTACTGTAAAAACATTCACCTGTAACAGTCGGGATGACCGAGTGGTCTAAGGCGCCGGTTAACAGCGCTGGTCTACGCAATGCAGGTCGTAGGTTCGAATCCTACTCCTGAAAGTTTTTACAACTGTATTGTTCACATTCTTTGTACATATTTTAACCCTTCTTGTTCGCCTGAAACTAATTGTAACTCTACTGTTCACATTCTTTGTACATATTTTAACCCTTCTTTTTCGCCTGAATATAAAAAAAGTCAAAACGTCACTTGTGTTTTCATGAATTTTTTATTGAACATCAATGAACGTCAGAACAATAAGAACGCATTTAAGACAACCAGAGAAATGGGGCATGCACATTAAAACGAGAGGCAGCCCAGTCGTACACTAAGACATCACGGTCTTCGGCTTGAAAATAATCATCAAACATATGTACAATGGTTTGCATAGAATGTCCTCTACCCCGGTGAGTGAGATAAAACACACAGTACTGTCCGCATACACTACTCAAGGGTCCTTTGTAATCTTTTAGTATTCCAACGCCACACTGTAGTAGATTCGTCCATGAACTGGGTCAAATCGGGATGCACGGGTGCAAGTCCGTAGGAATCAAAGTATTCTCCTTGACCCCTGGCGTCCACGTATACAGCCACCCAATGTTCACCCGGTCGAGTACCAGGGTCAGTATTTAGAATGTAGGCCGCAGGGGTGGATGGGGTGGGAAAGACATTGCGTGGAAACACACCTCGAAAGGGTACTCGGGGATCCCGCTGGAGTATGGTCATGAGCTGCTCTGTATCCATGACTCTAGCTGGCGTAGTCACATAGGACGTTTCTTTGCTGATCCACGATGATGACGTTATCAAACTCGGCGTAGCAAATCACGTTAATGGTATGGGGTAGAGCTACCGAGAAACGCAGTTCCAACCGTAAGTTTCCTTTCTTGAGCAAGGCCAGTTGATGATCGTGTTCCAAGGTAGGGGTGAGGTCGAAGGCGAACAAAGTGTACCCACGGGCAAAGTCTCGTCGAGTGATGGTATTTCCTTCGTCCTGATTGTTTTGTCCTGTGGCTGTAAACAGGTTCAGGTAGCTCCGCACATAGTGATGGTACCAACATCCGGTTGTAACGGCCGGGCTGGGATTTGATGACCGGCCACGTGCAGTGCCACAAAGTTGATGTTGAAATGTTGAAAGTGGAATGGATTCTCTGTCCACTGGCCATTGAAACTGGTATTGGTGACACACGCCAGGGTAAGACGTTTAGGCAGATCCCCTAGAAATAAATTTTCACGATTGGCCATCATCGTACCTGCTGGCACACAGAACACCTTGGTCTGTACGCGTCGGACGGGGTACAGGGCTGGGTTTTTCGATAAGGCTTCCATGTGACTCACCAATACCCCCTGTTGCAAATCCACCGTACGGACAAGTAGGGCTGCATCTTCTATGATGATCTTGTAATGGGCGGCCATCAAAGCGAAAGTGGGTGGGGAACGGATCAACTTGATCTTGATGGATACGCCGTTCATCATGTAGCGGTCTTGCAGGAACAGATCGGCGTGCAGTCGTCCCATCATATCCACGGACAGGCTACCGGCTGTAAACTGTCTGCGATGGCCGAACCCGGTATTGACAATGGTGGTCGCATCCATTGCTCCGGGTGTATCTCTGTAGTACAGTGGGGCTGACAAGTGTGTTTTTTGGCCTCTTCTCCATACGACAACATCGTCTCGATGTAGGCTCGGTACGGGTACGTATTGGTGGACGTACTGATGAGTTTATCGTTCAGACTGATATCCACCTGTTGGAACAGCGAGTGCAGCCAGAGATTCACCTGAGCTACCACCGCTTCGGCCGCGATGTCCGTCCCGTCTCCGTTCACCACTTTGGCTTTCACGTAAAAGTAGGTGTGGGCTAAATCCAGGTAGGCCGTATCTTTGTTTTCAATGGTAAATTCCAGCGGTCCCGTGCCCGTCAGGCTAGCCAGGGGCCGATGTCCTACCCAACGACCTTCGGCGACACTGGTTTGTGTGGAGGGAATAGTCCACAAAGATAAGATAAGATAAGATAAGATAAATTTATTTAGGGTCGGTGTTGATAACAACAACATTAGCTCACTGGGGGCTATTATTACCGACACAGAAATACAAATCAACATACATACATAAAATCTGACTAAAAATCTAACACAATAATAGATATATAAATAGTATACATAAAACTACTCCGTAGCAATAAATGCAAATCCATTCGATCCCGTGAGTCTTGATCTCCATAATTCTTTTTAATGGGCACCACCCGTAACAGAGGTGTGTTGACATCTCCCACAACGTGGTTGTCGACCACGTCCAAGTAGACGTAGAGTCCGTACATATCCAATTCACTGTTGGTAGACGGACACGACTCGGAGTGAATGAATGCCATTATGCGAAGATGTCTCTCCTCTTCATCTTCTTCTGGGGTGTGCGTCGTCGGTGTGTTGGCTGTCGAATGACTCTCCCCTGTGATGGGGGTTGTCTTTTAAGGGCTTTGGCCACCAAGACGCTGCCTGCTTCTTGGGCCCGTCGTTTCAAGGCTTGTCGGGGTGCCGTCCCACTCAAGACATCACCGGCCACTTGCAGTTCACTGCGTACCGCTTGTTTGCCCACCGCTTTTACGCCACGTGTCACCAGAGGTAAGAACGTTTTCACGATGCTTCCCAGTATGTTTCCCAGCCCGTGACCTCGTTGCATGCGTGCACCGCTAAAGACCGGACCTCCACCTCCCGTTTGTTTCTTGTAATAGTCGGCATAGCTGGCCGTATGGCACTGGTAAGGCACGTACATTATACGAAGTTGAGAGAACGTGCTTGTCGGAAATAAAGTGTTAGCACCACTTTCCCTCGTTCAAATGCCACCGGGCGTCCCGTGTCATCTCTTATATCCACCGTGATCGTGTTGATATCGGTGTGTCGTACGGGTAGTTAGAGTATGTGGTTGAAACTCTGGGTGACTTGAGTACTGCATTCCGCATTCCCATCGTCCAGGTAAATGCAACGGTTGCGGTAACTGGGTCACGTACTTGGCCAAGGTGTTGTCAGGAAACACATCGAGCGAACTGTTACTGGGCAACGTGAGGTAAAACATGACGACTGAGCTTTTCTGCTTCTGCTCCCGGCTTTAATAGGGTACCCTAGTAGAGAAACTAGTAGGATTAGTAGGGGTCCCAGGTCTTGGGGGTGCCCTGCCGTCGTGATCGGCGCGGCGGTGTGGTCGGCATAGAGGTCGCATAGGGGTGAAAAGAACGTCCCCGCCGTGAGGGTGTTTTGGGAGGAATCTGCGGTTGCCATTCCCAGGTATGGGGAAGTCGAGAGGGTGCTTGCATCCAGTTCCAGCGTTCACGATTTCCTACCAATTCTCGAGGGACGTGTGTGTCTTTCAACGCTCTAGCAAAGGCTTCCCAACCCGGTGGATTAGAGTGTTTGCGAGAACGTACCGTATCGTTGATCAGATCGGTGATATGAGACCCCGGGACCGCTTGGTTTCGAATAAGCAGCTGCCCCTGGTCGGCCCAACCCATATCAGGATTCTGTTTCACTCGGTCCAACAATAAACGAGCCTTGGTCTTGAATGCCTTAGGGGCACTGGCCAACACTTCCTCTTCGAGCTGAGGTGAGGCAGAGGATGAGGTTGTTGGTGTTGGTGTTGGTGTGGGTGGTCTGGTGTGGGTAGTGTGAGTAGTGTGGGTGTTGAACCACCCCTATATTGATCCATAAACGTCTTGTACCGGTTCAGCGTCTGATGGTAGAGTTGAATTTTCTCGTGATCGGGCAGTCGGCGTTGAAGTATACTATTCATCTCTTCATCGAGGGACTGCAGTTGTACCGTGGCAGGAACAGGGTAGGGAGATTGCAAACTTTGTAACAGTCGAGGTTCGACCAGCATCATTTTTTTCGTATGTTCCATGTTAGCGTCCCTAGATGGATCCTACTAACGGTCCCAGTACGGAGGCTGCTAATGGCGCAAGGAGTGCCCCGAGAAATCCACTTCGCTGTAACACCTGTTTCTTTTTCTTTAAACTTTCTGTCTTCTTCACCAGCGTTCGGAGACCCGTCTTGTGCCGTTGCAATTTCCCTTTCTGCAGAGGACTGAGGGGAACATTCTCTTTTAACACATTATGAGCGACTTCACACAAGCACCGTACCAATCCCGCGTCCGCCCCGCGCACCAGGGCCCGGACCACCTCCGGTGGCGCGCTGCATAACATGCGGAGCGCCGGCGCGTGCTTCCGTATCCGCGCAGACATGATGAGAAAGTGATTGGTTTGAAGTCCGCTCTTGTTCTTTTATTTGGGTGTGTACACCGTCTGGAACTCTCCGGGAATAATGTGGGTCCGCAATCGAAGTGCCGAAGGTGTCCCTTGTTTCAAGTCGATGAGCAGGTAGCCGTGGGCCTCCTGGGCGGCATCTTCAAAGGTTTCTCGAACAAAGGCCGTGTTTTTAGGGTAAATCTGTTTCGCCAGGTGCATAATTTGTGACGCGTCTCTGGGGTTTTTGAACAGCACATACTGGGCATTCAAACTGATGTTCCTGTGCTCTTTGTGCTTACTGAAGAGATTTTGAACGATGTAGATGATACTCAGCCGACGATGATGACTTCCTTTGGTAAAGAGCCGGGTGACTCGACTATCCGTTTGGGTCATCAGATCATCCACGACCAACAACGTGTCTTCTGGGGTATCCTCTGGGGGTAATCCTTCCACCAAGGTAAGTCCAGGCCTCCGTGCCAGTTCCTCGTACGCAGGCTGCCAAATTCCATAACACCAAAGGATGCGGGCCACGGGAGGAGAAATGAGGGCTGGCTCCTCGTTGAGACGTTGAACGAAGTGTGTTTTCCCCGACCCGGTTGGTCCAGCGATGAGACACGTGAAAGGACGCTGCCACCGTGGATCCATCTAGTTATTTGCTGTTTTGGGCTAAGCGTTCAGAGGCCCACCACCGTTGTTGCGGATCCCACCGTGGGTCGTAGTCTAGAGGATACCGTTGCCGTGGTAATCGTGGTACAAGACCTACTACAGGATAGGTCTCCCTGCTGAATGGAGTGGTCCTCGTGAGCCTGTTCGGGCCTAGAGTAGTGGTTGCGATGATCGGGGGGACTCTGTTGAAGATTGAGGGTTGAGGATGTCGAATGATCTCCCTGCTACCCGGAGCACCCCTCGTGATGGATGTACTCTTCGTGGTTGCGATGATCTCCCTGCTGAACGGATCAGCTCTCGTAATGTTTGATGCTTCGAAGATGATGGTGTTGTTGTTAGCGTATTGAGGTTGAGGATAGGTACGTAGGCAGGCTATCAGGTACGTCAAGTCGTAGAATACACCTCCAAACAACACACCTAGGAGTGTTAGTATACACACGACAGTACCGACTTGTCCTTTTCGAGTACGCAGCAGTAAAGGAAGTTGTGCACTACCCATGGTGCAACCCTAGACTGAAGGCTGTAGGAGATGTGAGGTAGAATTTATATCCGTTTCATGTCACGGGCAGAGACCCAGGAATTAAACGAACTGGGCCAACCTTGCCATTTGACGAAATGATAGGGGATGCCCCGTCGACGTTCCGTTTTCAAAATCTCCTCCACCGTGTAGTAGTCTTTCTGTGTTTATACGACCGGTTGTAATTCTGCCTCGTAAAACGTGCCTTGCAGTGTTTCTCCTTGTAGATCTTCCAGTTGATAGACGTGTGGGTTTCGGAGACTATGGCGAGCGATGACAAAATGCTCATCACTCCAGTTGGGTAAGTAACTTTTCTCAAATTGTCCTTTGATTTTACTGATCCGTACCACATCTCCGCGTTTGTAACGGGGTGAAGACCCTTCTTCAGGCGGTGAGTAGAGCGTACGGCGCACTTGATGTTCGTTGCGTTCCGTCACATCGATGGGTGCCCGTTGGATACTGCGATGATAGGCTCGATTGTACCCGCGAACCAGTTGAGGTAGCACATCGATGTACCGTCGGGTGTTTTTGGCTGTAAAATACTTGTACTTCCGACCTTTCAAGGTCCGATTGAACCGTTCTACCACAGAGGCTTTGGTTTCGTTGTACACCTTCTGTACACCTTCTGTTTCTTGAGAAAGGCTTGAAAGTGTCGATTGAGAAATTCTGTGCCTTCGTCTGTTTGCAAATAGAGAGGTTTGCGACCTGTCTTGAAAATCTGTCGGAATTCCTGTACAAGATTTTCCTCTGTTTTGGTCCGGATGGGTACCACCCAGGCGACCTTGGATAAAATATCGATACAGGTCAACATGTACCGATGTCCATCATTGTGGGTAGCAAATCGACTCATATCGACCAAATCTGCCTGCCATTGTGCGTCTATGCCTCTATGAATGACGGACTAGACGCTTGTAATCCTACGATGACTCGGTTACGGCGAAAATGCCGTCGGGCTGCTCGATGTAAGCTATGAGTGTCTTGGGTTTTTAACCATTCGCGAACTTCAGCTCGACTGATGCCATTCGGAGCTCGAGCGAGTGCTCCCACAGCGTTATAAGCGGCTGGACTGTCTGGACTGTAATACAATTCCGTTAACACCATATCCACATGTGTTGTACCCTTATTCTTTCGGGTGTCCCTACGGGTGTCCCTACGGGTCTTCTTGCGGGTGTCCCTACGGGTTGGCTTCATGATGCGACTGACGCTCTAGACTGTGTGGCTCCTATAGATATAGTACCTCATCGACAATGGGACTACTTGTTCCAAAGCCGTCCATAGATCGGGGTCCAGGGTAAAACCACCGTCGTTCAGACAGAGGAGTCGAGCGAAAAAGGGACCGCAGAAAATGTAGACGTCGTCACACAGGTGAATGCTATCACCGTCCAGGTCACCCAACAACACCCGTTTCAAGGTAGTCCATCCTTCCGGTGACGAAGAGACGTGCGCTTTGGGTTCAGACGTACACCAACACCTAGTCCGCTATCGATGAGGACCACTCGTTTGGGGTACAACAATAGGGTGCAGTCAGGTGTAAGCCTCCGGGTAGTCATAGTCCCTTCTTTCACCTCGGGGTGTAGTAAGTCATCCACCTCGGGGAGTACATCTTTCAGTGCCATCCATAAGTGTGGACAGAGTGTGATATGGGTACCTCCACACTGTTCCAACCGGGGAAAAAGGGAATCCTCTCCAGCAGTGCGTATGTGCACACCGACTCCCTTTTAGACAGCCAATCGATATCCACCCCATTTGAGCTTATAAACTCCCAGCCCAGCGTAGAGAAGCACATTCAATCACAAATTTCTTTCGTGAAGACAACATGGGCAAGACTAACCTGGTGGCGAAGATGTCTACGGGCGGAGCGAAAAGAAGGAGGAGAGAGATCCATGAAGAAGACAACAGACAAACCAGTCCCGTATGGGAAAATCGCCGACAGCTGGCGAGAGCCGTAAAAGCCTTCTGGCTAGAAGAAATCAAGAAATGGGCCCGGAACAACACCAACATGACTCGATCTGCGTGGCACGATCTGCACCATCTTGTCACCAGGCCACCGCCCGATTTACAGGGAGAAGACTGGTTGGCCGCCTTAGATGATGTGCTGAAACAGCCCCAACCAGTCGTCCGCGAAACCGAGTTCATAGACATTGGGGAGTTGGAAGAAGCCCAGGCAGCTGCCCAACAACAGCGGGACCAACAACAACAAGAGCCCGGGGGGAGAATTCCCCCTTCCTGAGACAACAGGGTAAAAAACATCCAACGGTCCTTTTCAGGGCCAACCAGTCCTTCGAAAGGGGACTTTTTAATCTAGCACATTGAAATTAACATGAGGTCCTACAATCTCCTCTCCTCTCTCACACTAACGTGGTAAGGTTGCCTAAAGTAAGAAAGTCCATTTCTTTCAAGTTTACCGCACAGTCGTGCAGGTGAAATTGGACTTTTGAAACGTGGAAAATGAAAAAAATATATAGTTTTATGTAGCCGTTAGCTCTATGAAATTTTCAGGGTTACACGATAACATGCCAAGGTATAAATTTAAAGTTGTTTTAGATCTCAACTGGTGTTTATTAAAAATTTAGCCCGCTTCCAAATCTTGCAGAAAGCACACATCATTTTGTCTTTTCTTTCTGGCCATGATGTCTAGACAGATTTCGCTGACGTCCGCGCGCCCTCAGCCTTTTACGGTAGAGAATAAAAAAGCGGGCTGTCGGTCGTCTGCTACACACATTCATTTCACCTTCCCCCTTGCATAGAGTGAACACTGACACACATGAGTTGAATTTCTAATATTTATTAACAGTAGAATGAGCATAAGAGTTTCACCGGTTCTTTGTGTTAAATTTTCTAAAAGCATTATACGGTGTCACCATGATGGTAGAATGAACATAGAATGAACATAGCATGAACATAGAATGTAGGAATACGGTAATGTCTGAATGTTCAATATTTAGTTAACAAGACTTGTTTGAAATCATGTCTCTCATGTCTGAATGTTCAATATTTAGCCAACAAGACTTGTTTGAACTCTTCCGTGTCTTTTTGCCACGCGTGCACGAATAGGAAAGCCGCAATCTGCTCATGGGGAATTCTCGGTGGACAGGCCGCTTCCAGTGCCTCGGCGATGTCCGTCTCGTTGATGTCGTGTAACGCCTCAGTCATCAGCGCGTCTGACGGTGCCGCCAATATCGGGCGGTGCGGGCCATCCAGACACGTATGCATGTCTAACGATCCGACACAGCCTGCACATTGTTGGATACGCTCACCTTCAATGCGCGGTTTAAGATGATTCAGGAAGGTTTCAATGTACTTTTTGTAGATATACTCAGACAGCTGGTCATGCAGAGCTCCAGAAATTTTGGGTGCGAGGTGCTGAAGCTTCCGCCATGCAGGTATTTGCAGGGTGACTCCCTCGGGTAAGGGAATACGCGTAGCATCTTTCTTCAACTTCCATTTACGAATATGTACCAGCAGCATGTTGTTGAACATAGAACAGGTGAGGAAGACATCGTCTCCACAACAAAATTTATGTTCGATGTGGTTCTCAATGACCGCCTCGACGACTTGACTTTGTGTGTATCTCTGTACTCTTTCCCATTGCTCAAACGTTAAGGCAATATGCTTAGGTGGTGTATCGTCCCAACCTGGTGCATTAAAGTGCACTTGCTCCTCTTTCACGGTTACAGTTAAATAGGGCGTGAGCTCCCAACTGGTGATCTGGGCCGCCTGGTAGGCCTGCTGGATGATGTCATTCATCCACAGACATAGGGAGTAGCATCTCTTCCTCCGCTTGCTGAGGCTCTTGCCTAGGCGTTATTACAGGTGTTAGTTGGGGACGTTTGGCTGATGGGTAGGACTCTTCCTGGGCACGTTTGCTACCTGTACTATCTTCGGGGATGTCTATGACTAAGGTATGTTCCTCGGGTTGAGAGGCTATTCCCGCGTTCCCCGTCTCTCTCAGCGCCTGCAAGAAGGCCTGAAATGCTAAAGGATCTCAGCGTGGTAGAGTGTCCATGAGGGCTCTGTTTCGTGCCGTATTGGTATTCTGTGCCATAATTTCTTCTTCCATGTATGTAGTGATTACGTTTCTCACCAGAAGCAGATCACATAGTTCGGTCACATTCATCATCTCACTAATGATCTGGACACGGTGCTGCATCAGCTTAGCTCAGTCAGAGGAGTCCATGGCTGTTCAGGCAGGTCTTGAATAGGCTGGTCAGGCAGGCTGGTCAGGTAGCTCCGATCGGCAGGGCAATGAATGAAGCAATTCCCTAAGAATTCCCTCTTTTATACGTTTTTCCGTGACATTCGTGTCTTTTCGGCAAACTCCGTGTCTCTTCGGTCACCTCTGTGTCTTTTCGGGTGCCTCCGTGACTCTTTGGGCACCTCCGTGTCTCTTCGGTAAACTCCGTGACATCTTCGGCCACCTCCGGGTCTCTTCGGTGACCTCCGTAACATCTTCGGTAACCTCCGTGGCTCTTCGGGCACCTCCGTGACATCTTCGGCCACCTCCGTGTCTTCTTCCGTAACTACCCGACGGTTCCCGTGTAAACTCGGATGTACCCGGAACACACAGCTAAAGGACCCGGATATAAGTCCCCGGATGTAAACCACAGATGAACAGGTCAGTATACGCATTCCTATCATTCAATATGACCTTGAACTATCATCTGATCTCCCCGTGATTCCCCAAATACAAATTGACATCTTCGGGCACCTCCGGGTCTCTTCGGTGACCTCCGTAACATCTTCGGTAACCTCCGTGTCTCTTCGGGCACCTCCGTGACATCTTCGGCCACCTCCGTGTCTTCCTCCGTAACTACCCGACTGTTCCCGTGTATACACACGGCTAAAAGACCCGGATATAAGTCCCCGGATGTAAACCACAGATGAACAGGTCAGTACACGCATTCCTATCATTCAATATGCCCTTGAACTATCACGTGATCTCCCCGTGATTCCCCAAATACAGTACATGCATCCCATCAATGGTATAGGACCCGGATATAGGGCAATCGAACGTGCAACAATGTTGCAATTCGGGGAGCCATGTGTTCTGCACGTGACAACCCCAAGCAGACGACAGCGAAATTCTGGCGGGGAAAAACCCCACAGACAGTACATGGCCTATCATGTTCCCCTCTCACCGAAAAGAAAATACCCATCACACCTCACCGGAAACACACGAAAGTGAACGATATTGTAGGGAAATACCCCACAGACAGGTCAGTACATGTCCTATCAGGTCACGCCCCATTCACACAGACCGGAAGTGACGTCATACCGCACGTGATGGGAAAAACCCTAACATGTCTAAACATGATCCAAGGTCAAAGACAAGATGAAAGGATACAGGTCAAGTGCACTCAATGACCTTTGACCTCTGTCACGTGATATGCAAATTTCTGAGGTCAAAGGTCAATACGCGGGCTTTTGCCGTCTATATACTACTGATATGCCATTGTTTTATTTCGGCTTCATAGTAATTACGTACATGTAGTAATTTTTTGAATGCTATAATATTAGGATGCTTCCGTTTCCGTTACATGAGTATATATGACTTTTGATAATAGAAAAAGACCATTTTTTGCCCAAAAATTGCTTTTAACCGCACAAGAATAGAAAAGATGTTCTAAAGTTTCAGCTTCCTCCTGCCAAAAGTCACATAAATCAGAATATTTCACTTGTATTATTTTGATAATAAATAAATTAGTAAATATTAAATTAACGTGAAATAAAATAATTTTTGCCCACTTTTCTTCGTGGAAAAGCAGAAATTTTGAAGAAAAATGACGAAGCATCATTTTTTTGGTACCCTCGCGTGGCCGCCATCTTGAATTTACTCATGATCCTTGGCTCGGAGGTTATGTGAATAGGCTCAAAATGACCCCAATATAATGAACTAAAAAGTCAAAGAGTGTCAGCACTCATTCTTTTTATAGTTCCGGAGATAGCGCAGATGAAGCCCCCCCACGAAGGCCTGGCAGGGTTAGAGCAAAGGACAAAGGTTGATTGCCCTTTCAAACTGCCCACGGTGATTACAAATCACTGCACGTTTTTATTGCCGTTGACCTTCATATGAGCACATGCGATTGTTCATCTGTGGCCGGACCAGTCCCATAAAACGTTCGTGTCCGCGCGTTGATTCCAACGGTCCGCGATCGCCGGTCAGCCTGTTATCTTTGTTAAGACTGTTGTGAATTAAACTGTTCTTAGACAATTTGCTTTGAACATGCGCATGCGCAATCAGAAATGGAACGCCGTAACGAGAACCAGATGGACTAGAGACATGGGGATGTCACGTAATGAGACGCCTGACCCCAGGCTTTCGCCCTAGATTAGTGCGGGGAGGTCGGTAAGACTGAGCATGCGCAAGTAGATCTGGAACACTGTAACGAGAACAAGAGTAACTAGAGACATGAGGATTTCACTAAATAAGAAGACTGGGCCCAGGTTTCATACCTTGATTGGTGTGGGGAGAGGAGTACGGAAGTGTATGTGCACAGAAGTGGAACGCTGAAACGAGACCAGAGGGACGAGAAAAAAATTGAACTTACAGTACTCACCGATTGGCTGAACCTCACCAAGAGCAAGGTCGTTGAAACAATCCGCCATATTGACAGACGTGCCCTTCCCCAAGCAAAACAAGTACTGAGAAACATCAATTCGCAAGAAGTTCTAGCAAATCTCCAGAGTAAATTCCAGCGGACAAGGCCCGAAATAATATAATATTCATATGTAAATATTAGTCTGGAAGATTTATTTAGCAATCACAAAAGGTTTCTCAAGAAAATAGATATTTGTCTTCCAACCAGTCATAAAGACATACTGGACTCCCAAAATGCATAAATCACCATACAAAAGCTAGATTCGTATCTGGTTCTAGAAGCTGCACCGCCAAGCCAAGTCTGCGTTGAATGTATGTGGATATTGAAAAACCCAAAATGTCTCATGGAAGAACTTGATGCTAAAGGTCTCATACCGTACAGACGTGTATCCAAATGAGATTTCCCGACTCTCCATACTACAATCCCTCGTCAGGGCCTTATTGACCATCTAAGTTCATTAATAGTATCTGTTTTCCAGAAAACTGATCGCAGATATATGAATGTCAGAAGCCATAAATACATGTAGCTCTACTACATACAGGGGATATCATTCATGGGATGTTTCTTTGTTTATAGAGTTGCTTGAATTTCTCATTAAAAATATCTGAATATGTGAAATTTGGCAACACAATATATCAACAGCATATAAGTATTCTAATGGGTACTAATTATGCATCCCTGTTGACTGACCTATATCTGTTCTCTTACGAATATGACTATATGCAGGAGCTTAAAAAACCGATCAATTCAAAGCCCGTTCCTTCTCATTCACCAAACGATATATAGACGATCTTCTCGCTGTGGATATTCGCTATATAAATGACGCAGTGAAGGATATATATCCACCTTCAAAGGATTTGAAGGAAACTACAGATAGCCCTACCGCCACATGATCATATTTATACCTCTATCTCCATAAAAAGAAGCGGGCCATCTCTCTGGTCGAATTTTTTACTAAAGACGGGATTACAATTTCGACGTCTGGACAGTAATATTCCAGTGGGACCTGTATATGGCGTATGCATATCACGCCTAGTAGCATTCGCTAGATCCTGTGTTAAATGTGACGATTTTCAACCTAACAAAATATTATCGCAGAAGCTTATAAAACAGGCCTATACCATCAAGCGCTTCCACTCGATGTTTTTTTTCAAATTTGGCGGTACATATCGCATGCTGATAGCAAAATACGAGCGTAGCGTCCAAGATTTATGGCGTTACGTTTGGTAACCTGTGTCTAATTCCGCTTAACCCGGGGCTAGGGGCCGCATGAACCCATGTACCTTAAGATCCTCATGGGGCTCATAAGAACAGCCACAATCAAAGCGTGACTGATGTAGAGGCCATTAGGGACCTCTATTGTGTTTGTGAATCGAGTCCTTAACCACTTCCGCCTGCAGTCAGTGTTTTGTATTACTGCTAGGAATAAGTCTCTCAAGACGTGTTTCAGACGTTATTTTCTGTATTGATAGATTGTGTAACTTGTGAATAGTGTATTGATTGTTACGTCATAAACGATAATAGAAAAACGCAGAAAACATTTGTGGAGTCAAGGATTAACAATCAAATATTTATTTACAATACTAAAATCATATACAAATTAAGTAAGGTCAATACAGCAAATAAATGTCAAATATAGTCTTACTGTTCAATGCTATACGGGTGTATCCATCACAGTTCGTGTTGACATGGAAATCTCTATAGAGTCCGTGCCGACGCGCAGAAATCGCGTTTCTGTATTTCGATAGTCCAATACCGCTCAGCTGTTGTCCAGTTTCCATCAGTTCAATTACGTAGATAACACAGCGCCAAGAGTCTATTCACAGGAATATACAATCCAGCAGTCCGTAATTTCAGATAAAGGTAAGACAGTATAATGCACCCACATAAAAACCGTTTGAATTTCCTCCCGATCACTGAATGTCAGGCTATTTATAGTCTATCGGGCATTATTCTACCAAATCAATAAGCTTCCACCGGTACAAGCATTGACGTATGATCTAACCCAGATACAATCACAACAGCTTCTAGAAAGCTCGAAATGATTAACCCACAAAACAGTATTAAATAAGCCTAGGTGCAGATGGCGCTGTGACCCAATTACTCCCGTCATACGGGTCTCTTCGTGTATCGGCCATTTGCAACGATCATCGACAGGTACTTGCGATAAATCGGTCACCACTTCGAGAAAATTCTATGAGCATAACCACAGAACAGAACGTAAACAAGTTTTCATCAGCTCTATTATTCTAGAACTATCTACAGTGTCTAATTTTATACTGCAATACCATGACATGATGAATTACTAAGTTTGTTAGAGCAATTATTTCCGCCCAGGGAATGGGTTGGTTTGCTTAGAGATCACGTGACGCCGTCCTGACCATGCGTTTCAGCCATTTTGGTTGTGTTGTGTTCCGCATTCGATGTGACATTTTCTGATTTCTGCGGAGGATTGGAGGCCCAGAAATGTGAGTAACTTTGCCATCTGGTCCATGAATGTACGATCTAAATGTAGGGCTAAGCGGGAACTTATGTAATTTTGTAAGATTGTCTGATTGAGGAAAGCATTTTATTGTTTTCTTGAATAGCGATAACGTGTGCTACATTATAACACTGGTATAAAGATTAAAGGATGTTGCCTGCTATTCAGAGGCGAATCATTTAATTATAGCGATAATGAATGACAACAGGGTCCATTAGAAAACATGAAATATTGGGATTGATGAAAATGTATTGTTTTCACTTCTTGACGCACGCGTGGCTTGGACAGTGAAGCCGTACATGTGCAATTTGCCAGTGCAAAGTTGCCTCCCTTCCTCCATATGTGTACATGTAACTGTAGATATACCAAACAGCCTGGACAAGTGATTGTATGAAATAATTGTATTAAGATTTTTATTCAGACATAATTAGACAAGGGTTTTCATTGAAATGGCTAGATAAATTGATTAGATTTCATTGAAGTAATTTGATTATACTCTACAACAGTGGACAGTGTTGTGTCATATTACAGATGATGATGATGTGCATCCATGATCAGCATACATGTCATGGTTAAGGGCGTGTAACTGGAGAAGTGGGTAACTCCTAAAGTGGCAGTATGAATGTATTACCGTAAATTACATGTATAGTGCTTTCGGCATATATTGTTGGATGGATTCTGTCAGTGGTCCACTTCATGTTAATAATTATCAGTCAGCCTCATGATTACTCACTAAGTCCATGTCCTTTGATTAATTTGTCAGCAATGCTTCACCAATTTATGCATTGAATATTCTAGTCATAATTCGCTATTTCTGGTATTCATTATGTCATTGTCACTGTCCATGCCGAGTCATGAATTGTCAAATTATTTGTCAACTTAATCAATTAATTTCAATATGCAGTTATTGTTCTTGTAATTCATCAATTGTTCCAGTCTTTCATTAATAGTTCTAGTTCCTTGATAAGGAGACGGGTAGTTCCTTCTGATATTCTCCATTTCAATATCACACGCCTCACAAACTTAGCTTAGCTTAGATGTAGCTTAGGCATGGTATCGCGTTGGTCTGTTATCGCCATGGTTACCATATAAGTAAAATACCAGTCCTATTTTGATAAACAAACTTTACAATTGTATCTTTGTATCGACAGGACTTGGTCCAGGAGTGTGTGTACTTGGGATTCATTGGTATATAAAGAACATCACACTCCAGATGTGGTCTTTTATCTTCATTTTATTCCGGAGTGTCTCTACGTGCTCTTACAGTGAGAAACATAGTTCTCTAGATGACGGCTTTACAACGAATATCATATGGATTAAGAACACTGATCAGCGGAACGGATTTGATATTTTGGAATATCACGATGTCTTGCCGGCATCATTGAAAACTGTTTCTCTCTTGCAGGAAACTAGCCTATGTTTATGTATACTATGATTGTCTTTTTGAATTTGGTGCTAATGCTGTTATATGGAATATGTATAGGTCTTCGGATTATGGGCGTGGATATTCTTTAATTGACGACGGCTGAATTATGAATGACGGACCAGACGCTTGTAATGGGGATATCACGCAATGAGACGCCTGGACCCCAGCTTTTGCCCTAGATTAGTATTGCCCTAGATTATTATGGGGAGGGGAGTACGACTGCGCATGCGCAATCAGAATTGGAACGCTGTGACGAGAACCAGAGGAAACTAGAGACATGAGTATTTCATCCAATGAGACGACTGGATTCAGGCTTTTACCCTAGATTAGTGCGGGGAGGGAGTCCGGTTGCGCATCCACAACCAGAAGCGGGACGCTGTAACGAGAACCGGAGAGACTGGAGACATGGGAATTTAACGCAATGAGATGCATGGACCCAGGTTCTAGCCCTAGAGTAGGATGGGGAGGGAAGCAGGGCTGCCCATGCGCAACCGGGAGTGCAACACGTTACCGAGAAACAGAGGGCCTAGACACTTTGGGATTTCGCCAAATAAAACTTCTGGACCCTGGATTTTGTCAGAGTAGTGTGGGGAAAGTAGTAGGCCTGGATCCTGTCACTCGCCACACAGCTTGTACAAGGCTTCAGGTTCCTAAATTAAAAAAAAAGTTCCGATCTGGAATCTCTGCCAAAGATCAGAATTTTCTAGAGTTTCTCCCACCTTCGTTGCAACGATTAATGAAAAGGCGTTGGTACCAGTGGCATGTATGGTATGCAGCTGCAAATTTTATTTCGATTCACTGCTCGATAACATGCCTCGCCGGGGGAATATTTGTGGGGCCTGAGCACTGCTTTCAGCAGGCAAAGAAAACAGCAACATGAGGACCTCATGTGTAGAGGCGCGCGCAGCTTGAAATTTTGACGGATAATATTTGCCAAGCAGTTTGTCACCTTGTAGCACTTGAAATAAACTACTTCCTGCCGAAAAATGAAAGTCTTAATTCAATTAGGGAATAAGCGAGGTATTTGTGTTAATACTGCCGAACATGTAAATTATTTTGGAGCCTGATGCCCAAGGACGAGCGATGGCGCCAGCTATGCTCAAAGGGACACAACTGTGAAGTTACATGTAAAACCATGCGCACGTAGGTCTCGAACTTTGGAGGATGGCCATTTGGGTGTTAACAAAACATATTGCAAAATTCTAAATTATTTCTATTGGCCACATTTAAAGAAAGATGTTACGGAATTGTGTAGGTCATGCCACACTTGTCAAATGGTAGGCAAACCAAACCATACCAAAGGCCCCTCTACAACCAATCTCTCTATTTGAGGAAGCATTTACTAGGGTGATTATAGATTGTGTTGGTCCATTACCAAAAACAAAGTCAGGCAATCAATACATGTTAACAGTCATGTGTGCATCAACCAGGTTCCCTGAGGCCATTCCTTTACGGAATATTAAGGCAAAAACTATTGTTAAGGCCTTAGTTAAAGTTTTCACACTTGTCGGCCTACCCCAGTCCGTTCAGTCTGATCAGGGATCTAATTTCATGTCAGGAATTTTTCAACAAGTCATGCATGAATTGGGAATAAAGCAGTACAAATCATCTGCATACCACCCAGAAAGCCAAGGCGCATTAGAAAGATTTCACCGGACATTAAAGAACACCATTAGGACTTATTGTTTATTGTTCATAGACAGTGATCTTGACTCATGTAGTCTCTTACAATATGTGTCGGACTTTCGCACCAGGTTGACTAAAGCATGCAAATTTAAAGTCAGCACAAAAATGTATGAAAATAACCTATGATAAACATGCCCTTAAACGAAGTTTCAAACCTGGTGAGAAGATACTGGCTTTTCTGCCTATTCCTGGTAATCCACTTAAGGCTAGATATTATGATCCTTATGTCACTGAAAAGAATTTAAGTGACCTTAATTATGTAAGTCAGACTCCTGACAGGCGTAAACACGAACAGTTATGTCATGCGAATATATTAAAGTTAGACATAGACAGAGATAGCACTAACAGTACTGTACACCTGTAAGTGTAGTTAGTTCTGACCCCGATAATAATGAAACTTGTGAAGAGCCCATGACAGCGGCGAAATTACACAACTCTGACATTCTACTTAATTTGGATTCCACGTTGTGTCATCTCGAACCAACGCATCAGGAAGAATTTCGAACTCTGCTCAGTCAATATGAACATTTGTTTCCCGATATCCCTACTCGGACTGATAAAATTTCACATGACATCAATGTCGAAGATTCTAATCCAGTGAAGCAGCACCCATATCGTTTGAATACCATTAAACAAAACTACCTGAAAAAAGAGATTCAGTATTTATTGGACAATGACTTCATTGAACCAAGTAATAGGAGTTCACCTTGTATCCATGTTCCAAAGCCAGATGACAGTTACAGGATGTGTACTGACTACAGAAAGGTGAACACATTGACTAAAACAGACAGATTCCCTATTCCGCGCATTGACGATTGCATTGCTAAAGTGGGAAGTGCCAAGTTTGTGTCAAAGTTTGATATTCTGAAATGATTTTGGCAAGTTCGACTGACAGATCGTGTGAAGGAGATATCAGCATTCGTCACTTCGGAGGATCTGTTCCAGTACAAAGTCACGCCGTTTGGAATGAAAAATTCTCCGGCCACGTTCCAGCGTCTCAACAACCGTGTGACTTCTGGTTTGGAAGGATGTGAGACTTACATTGATGACGTCATTGTCTACAGCGATATATGGGAAGATCATCTACAGAGAATTCGCGCACTGCTCAATCGACTAAGTGACGCCAAGCTAACATTCAACCTTGGAAAAAGTGAATTTGGACATGCACGTGTGACATTCTTGAGTCATGTTGTAGGTCAGGGTCAGGTAAAACCTGTAGATGCTAAGGTTAGTGCTATCACGCTATTTCCAAGACCAACATATAAGAGACAACTGATGCGTTTCTTGGGTATGGCTCGTTACTATTTTTCAGATATTACTGAGCCTTTAAAGGTCAACCCAAACGGAATTTTTTTTGGTCTAAAAATCCTTAAAAATCATAGTTCATACTTCACTTTGTATGAAAAAAATATTGAAAAAATTCTAATCTGATCAGAAACACACGTAATATGGGAGCAAAGTGGGCTTTTTCACACTTTCACAGCTGGCTTGATGACGTCACGCAGGGAAGTTGCCTGAGAAAAAACAGCGGATAACATGGAAAGCGAGTGCAGTCAGAGCTCCGGTTCAGATGTCGATTCGAGCGATATCAGCTGCTTAGATGGAAATATTTTTCGCCAAGAAGATGAAATAGACATAGAGGAGGATGATGACGGGCAAATTAACAGTTGTTTGCAGACCAACGGCGGAATTCAGCCCTATCAATTTGAGCCGTACGGCTCCGATTCTGACAGTGACAACCACTCTGACAACGTGGAACTCGACGACGACAGGATTCGGAGAGGTCGTTTGTTGAATAGTGATTGGTATGCAACTTGACTGGAAACCTTATTATCGTCATCTATAAGAGCAAATGTCCATATATTTCAAACTGTATTGAATGTAGAACGATTCTGTGATGTAAAGAACGAGCACATCTGTGTTGTTATTGTTGTTACTGACCGAGGCAGCCTTTTCGAGGGGATAAACTCCGGGATTCGGCAGTATGGACAGTAAACTGTTGATAACTCTACTGATATACGTCCGATTTGAATTTTGTTTGTTTTCCCATAATCCCCATGAAATACCAATTTCAGAATTTATATAGTTTGATAAAAAATACTTTGGACATTCATGGCGAAAAGTAAGCCATGGTGAGTGGATCGGCATTCACATTTGCTCAATTTTCGACAAATTACCTCAATTAAATTGAAATCGAATGATATTCCCACAATCTCAAATGTCGAGGGATTATGAAAGTATTATTATCACTTCTGTATTTACAGCCATTCACTCCAATTGGTGTTTTTTATTTATTTACTTATCAAGCGTATATATATTTATGAAAGATCATTTTAGTATTATTAAATAGTATATATGAAATAGAGACTCATCCAGTCTAACCTGTAGGTGCTCAAGCAACAAATGCCACGCGAGAGCGAGCAGGGCATGTACAGCCGTCTCCCTGCCCGGCCCGAGACCTCGCTTGCAGGCTAGGTTCGTTCAGCCGATGTCCGTGATAGATTCTCCTTGTCCGATTTCTTTGCCGTCACATTCTGATTGTTCTTAGGTTTGATAGTTGGAATAGCTGTTCTCTTTAGTTTTGGTTTGTACCCGAATTCAACTGCTACGCTGTAGATGTCCTCGAATGATGTCTAATTTCTGTCAAAATGTGCCGAGCAAATTATACGAGTACTGGCTCAGGCCCTCTTTCCACACTCTCGTGTTGCGTACAAATTTCGTCCAATTTGCAGCGATTTTCTCGTCTTTAGGTCACAAATGAATACCAACACCGTCATCTGTAGTAAAACTGCAACCTCCCACTACACAACGTCGCGGCATATTTAACAAATGATGTCCCGATACTCCGAAAATCTCCAGAAATAAGCAGCTACTTACGACTGTGGTATACGGCTTTAACATAGAGAATACAAGACGGCTTCCCTCCGTGACGTCACAGCTGGAATTGACAGGAGAGCGATTTTCACCTTTCAAACGGCAATATCTCGCCAACCAGACTGCACAAAATTATGAAAAAAATATCATTATTTTCAGAATCGAAAGGACTATTTTTTTATATTTTTGACCTCAGAGCGTTTGGGTTGACCTTTAACTCAAATCTTAAGAAAAAGGCAAGTTTTGTTTGGACCGATGAATGTGAATCAGCTTTTGAAAACCTGAAAGCCATACTCAAGAGCACGCCAGTTCTTTCAGCACCAGATTCTGATTTACCTTTTAAACTGACTGATGATGAGCTAATGATGTTGCTGCTGGTGCCGTTTTGATACAAGAAGGTATAGATGGTGTAGATCACCCAATATGTTATTTTTCACGTAAATTTGACAAACATCAGATAAATTATTCTACAGTTGAGAAAGAATGTTTGGAAATGATATTAGCTTTACAACATTTTGATGTTTATGTTACTTCCTCATCATTGCCAATTACTGTATTCAGTGATCACAATCCACTTGTTTTCATAAGTAAGATGAAAACTTTCTTTTTTTAAGAGGGGGTGTGTCATGGTATTGTAGTCTATTATTAGACACTGTGGATGTTTCTGGAAGCTGACGCAAGATTGTTTACGTACTATTATGTGAGTCAATCACTTAGAGCTTTCCGGAACACTATTGTAAATTGGTCAGATGATGTGGTAATGCTGTGTATTCTAGAAGCTTCTTGATTTGTAGAACGATCTCGAATGCCTCATAGAGTATAAGTAGCGCATCAGTCAGTCATTCAGGAGAGAATTCAAACTGCCTTTTTATGTTGGTCTTCTATACTGTGTTACCTTTGCCTGTGGCTGCGGACTGCTGGATTGTTTACTCCTGTGCATTGACTGTTGGCCGCTGCATGGTCTACGCTATTTGTTGATGGCTATCGGAAATTGGACATTTACTGGGACGGTGTACAACTGAGCAGTGTTGAATTACCATTATACAGAACAGTGATTGTGCTCGTCAACAAGGATTGTAGTGCACATCGGTATAGCATTGAACAGTAAGACTATATTTCACACATTTATTTGTTGTATTAACCTTACTTACATTGTATATGATTTTAGTATTGTAAATAAATATTTGATTGCTACACGTCTTTCTGTTACGGTAAAATTGACGTAACAACCCCAAGTGACATCTCACGGCATATTATCTGTTGACGAAAAGCAGAATGCATCCTCAGCCTATTGTCCGGAAACCAAATTTTAAATTTGCCACCAGGTGTCGCCTCTGAACCAAATTTAGATTTGTAGGCACAAGTGTGCGAAACACAATCCCAAGTGACATCTCACGGCATATGAATACCCAATTTGAGAAGAATCCCATGAGCAGTTGTCAAATTATTGCAAGAAACGAATTTCAGAATTTTCCACCAGGTGTCGCCACCAGTATGCAGAAGCAGGCGAAATACAATCCCAAGGGACATATCATGTCATGGTATCTGCATACCAAATTGGAGAAAAATCCGATGAGCGAAATCAAATTTAGATTCGACACGAGGTGGTGATACCTGTAGGCGCAAGTGGGCGAAACGCAATCCCAAGCGACATCATATGTCATGGTATATTCATACCAAATTTAAGAAGAATCGAGCGGTTCTCGGGTTATTACCCGGAAACAAATTTGGTATTTCGCCAGCAGGTGGTACCACCTGTGGGTACAAGTAAGCGAAAGGCAATCCCACGCAACATCCCCTGGCATGATAGATGCATGCTAAATTTGATGAGATTCCGATGAGCAGTTCTCAAGTTAATGGCTGAAAACAAATTTTGATTTTAACACTCGGTGGCGCCACCTAGAGGTGCAAGTGGGCGAAACGCAATCTCAAGCCACATCTTAGGCCATGGTATTACCCGGAGACAAATTTGGGATTTTGACTCCAGGTGGCGCCACCTGTCAGTGCAAGTGAGTGAAAGGCAATCCCATGCAACATCTCCTGGCATGGTACATGCATGCTAAATTTGAGAAGAATCCGATGAGCATGCAGTTCTCAAGTTATTGACCAAAAACATATTTCAGATTTTGTCATCAGGTGGCGTCATCTTCTAAGCAGAAGTGGATAACACAATCCCAAGCAACATCTCATGGCAAGGTACAATGTATTTGCATGCCTAATTTGGGAAGAATTCGATGAGCAGTTCTCGAGTTATTGCCCGGAACCAAATTTCGAGCGTTATTTCCATAAAATAACCCTGTCCGAAAGATGAGTACAGTCTATCTGCCTTGAGTGCGAACGCACGTTAACCTGACACTACGATACGATGCTGTACCTGAAGAATATACAGGAGTACGACGAGAACGAGAGGGCCATCAACTCACACACACCCACCACTCTCCGCGTGCGCATACGCGTATTACTCGGTCTGCAGCGATCAGGATCCTGCAAACAACGAAACATCACTCATTCCAACATGCTCACTTCTAGAAGCTAGGGCGTGGGTGGGCGCCTATTCGCGAATGTGCATTCGGGCGACTGCGCTTGCTCTACTGACGACGTCAAAGTCATGTTGTACTGAAACTATGTGTTGGCTTCATGATGATACCGCATACTTTTATGTTTCCTCAAACCACGGCTCCGCAGACCTCCCAAATTTCAAATTGGTACTATTTAGAGTTGTGTCACTTTACACATAGATGACGCCACCGTTCGTGCTAGGAGAGGCCCATTGGAGCATGCCAGGATCCAAGCGTCTCCTGTTGTAAAATCCCCATGTATCTAGTCCCTCTCAGTACAACGTTCCTCTTTTGTCTGTGCATGCGCAGCCCTACTTCCCTCCCCACACTACTCTAGAGCGCAAGCCCTGGTCCCGTCGTCTCGTTGGGTGAATTGCCCATTACACGGTGTTGGAAATAGATGCCGGTGTACTGACAAGCAGCAATATGACCCCACAAGCAAATTCTCCGAATGCGTATATAAAAGAACCCAAAAATGATCTCTGTGACAATTTATATCTCCTCCACGCTTTTATTGCAGGTGTTTATGTAGACATGTTGAATGATATGCATACGGTTCGTAGCACCAGGTTGAGCGGTATTAGATACAAAACAGCAAGAGCAATGATGTAATAGCCCTATCAAGTCATATGGTGGGAAGTGATGAACTGTGTGGCCGTTAAATAGAAGAGACATCCCACTGGGAAAATATTAGTAGAATGCATGTATCTAGTCCCTGTAGTTCTCGGTACAACTTTTGTGCATGTGGCTCATCGGGTGGAATTCTCATGTGTTACGTCAGCTTTTACCGTAACAGAAAGACGTGTGAAGTCAAGGATTAACAATCAAATATTTATTTACAATACTAGAATCATATACAATTTAAGTAAAGTTAATACAACAAATAGCAGCAGGGGGGCGAACGGACCACGGGGAGCGGACAACAGGGGGCGAGCAGACAGCGTGGGGCACCTAGGGGCATTTAGGGCGCGGGTAACGGGTGACTATCGGGTGGGTAGCGGCGCGGATAGCGGGCGGTTAGCGGGTGCTGGCGAGCCAGAAAAACAGTATGGCTCGAATATCCAGACCTCTGAGTCGGAAGAACGAAGTGAGAAAGAGGAAGAGTACGATTCGGAAACCCAAACGCCTTAGTCGGAAGGCGGGCGGGTAGCGGGTTGGCAGCGGGGTCTCCCCCCACTGCCAACCCGCTACCATTATCGGGGCGAGTTGGCCGCGAACCGCGAGCTGAATACTGCGGGCGCTCTTGCATTCAACATCCATGCAATAAAATGGCACAGCAGACGATGGCCGACAGCAAGTACAAGCACCAGGAACTCGCCACCAATGACGACCCCCACGATCCCTATGACCCTGATGACAAGGTCAAGAAGGCCATGCTGTACTGTCGTCACATGCGGGCCGGTGACGAGGCCTTCCGCGCAAAGTACTTGTCCAACGCGGTCGAGGCCTCGATCAGAGCCGACGACAAGACGATGAAACACGCTGAGGAATCGGAGGCTCGGTACCTCACCGAGGGTAGCCTCGTCCGGCGGAAGTGTCTGAACGGCCAACAGAAGGAAGACATCCGCGATGCCTTCCTCCGTTGGAGAGATGAGCGCGAGAAGCGAGCGCCCGAGAGACCCATCGGCATCGACAAGGACGAGTAAGCTCGTCGCGCCCGCTGACAAGCAGCGTGCGGTCACGACTCCTATCACAATACGAAAAATACGGCGCTCTCGACGCGAGGGCTTGCTCTTTTTTCGCGTGTGTAAATGCGACAGAACTTGATATCTGAAATCGCTGTGTAAAAACATAGAGCCGCAAGCGATTTCTTCGCCTATTTGGTCAATTTGCCTACTTTGTAGGCAATGAGCCCCGTCACGCCCATTCCTAGAATGACAAAGATGATCTCCCGGTCTTTTTGGTTACCTGAAGGTACGTGCATGTCTGAAAGTCGAGGCTCTGTGCCGAGTTTTTTTGCCCGTGACTTGGGAATACTCGCGGATTGCGGCATCCGCGTCATGGAATGTGCGCACGGCCTGTCCCTGTCGTCGGAGCTCTTCATTTATCCAGTCAAGCCTTTCGGTTCGCTTTTTTTGTCCATGCGTCCCTTGCAGCCTGGAGCTGTTCTATAGCCTCATCATGACGTTTGCGCTCTTCGTCAACACCCGAACTTCGAAACGTGGAAAAGAGGTAGTTCGACCCACTGAAGACAAGAGCGTTGACCAGCGCTCCAACCACTAGCAAGGCAATAGAGGCCATGTTTTCTGTGTCCACCTTGTTTCTGTCTCTTCGACGACGGCGACGGCTACGGTACACTACATTGGCCAGCAAACATCTTTGAAGACATTATTGCATATGAAAAGGATCCTTCAATTGATCGGTTCCCGTAGTCTCGACAGCTGTTCCAGCGGGAACGACCGTCGGAAAGACTGGCGTCAGGTGCGCTGTCGCTCGAAGATCAGTTGGCTCTCTCACAGTCGTATCCCACGAGCAGAGCCCCTGCAATTCCTAAAGTGCATAGTACATAAGGATCCCAATGTGGTTCAGCACTTCGTGCGGTTCCGACGGTCGGCTCGGTGCCAGCACTTCGTGCGGTGGTAGTCTCGGCAGTCTGTGACACTCCTGTGGGTGCAAGACGTTCCTTGGCCTCCTTGAGCTCCATCTTCAGTCGTTCTTGGGAAGCAGCGGGGCTGCGCCATTAATTGAACACTTCTTTGAGTCGGCCATCCTCGATGTTTATCTGTGCATCCATGATGATGTACAGATAAGCGTTCAATGCGCCGGGTGGCTCTGCTTCCTTTGTGATCTGGATGGTGATGCCCTCGCTTGCATTCTCCACTCTTCGGTCGCTCCCATGTAGTCCATCATCGTCCGTGGCTCGCAGATCCAGCCATAGTGCATATTTTGTGGTCAGGAACTCCCCCAGGGAGACGTCAGTCAGATCCAGGTCTTGTGCGGCCATTGCAACCACGGATTGGCGATTGCTACCGGCTGCGAGCTCTTTCTTGGTCTCATCCCATAGCTGGTGCGCTCTCAGTCCTTGACTGTACAGCTGATTCGGCACGCCCTCGATGCACACCTCCACCTTCGTGATGTGCGGATTATAGAAGTCCTCAGTGTCGCGATTCCAGGTGTCAGGGTCTTCGAACAGCATGAGAATGCCCTTCATGCTGCGAACGGGCACGTTCAGGTTGGTGTTCCAGAGAGTGTCAGACTTGTTATGTGTCAGTTTGCGGTGGCGGAGCACCCTGTCGTAGAGGAGGGCTGGGCGTCCTGAATACTGGATTCGGATCAATCTGGCGAGATCATTCTGCGTGACCATTTCGAACTCTAGGCAGATGTTCTCAATATTGTAACTGGCAGCTGGATCATCCTCTGCGACGATCACGCGACTGTAATCGTTAAATGTTAGTTCGTACTCCTGACGATCACCAAGCGCACTTTGGTAGAAATTACAACACATATAAGTGAAGGGGGAAGAGGTGCCGACATACTGACTGCGTCACATGACTTCACAGAATAGTCCTCTGGTTAACCTATTCTAAAGCACATACCAAGAATCTAACGATTCGTCATATGTGTTGTATCTCAGGTACGCTTTTATTGTACCTGTTCATGTGGCAACTTGGATGATATGACCACACGGCCCCTAGCACCGGCATAAGCGGTATTAGATACAAATCTAGAGAGCTATGATGGAAATGCTCTGACAACTCGTATACTGGTAATTTGTGAGCTGTTTCGCTGTGAAACATGTGCTCAAAAGGCATGTGCTGTCCAGCAACTCAAACTCAAGCAGGACAAAGAATCGGTTGCCGTATGCCTGTGCTATGGCTTTATCTATGTTCTTGTTTTCAGCATCCGCGGTACCAACCCGAAGCTTTGTCGTATACTGGTTTTTGCTGTATCTATACCCTGGTAGGCTGCATTATTGCGCTCCTTGGCTGTTTTCCACAGGTCGTGATAGCAGTGGTATACGTCGGAGTCGTCAATGCTCATAGCCTCATTGCCGCTAATTTTGATTGTTGTCTTCTTGCGCGGCCCAGATTCTGAACCACGGTTCGATTCGCGTTGAAGGCGAGGCGAGCGGTCCCTCGAGCTCTCCGAGATTGGGAAAACGCACCAGTAGCTGATGGTTCTGGTCGATAGTGCTGTGGTTGTTTGTGATCACAACTGCCTGGCGAACCCCCTTGATCCCATATGGCTCGCAAAGTCTGCGGTTGGGATTAAGCTTGCGACCGTATTCTGAAGAAGCCATCTCGCCAAGGTAATATTGAAGTGATAGGGTGTGTTAGTTCAATACAATGGCAGACTATGATGTTGATCCCGGCCATCTCGAAGAGACAGAAACGAGGAGGGACGAGGAAACGGACGATGTCGACTTGTCAACTGGCAGCGGGGGTTCTTCGGACGCGCAAGCGCAGGAAAGCGACCGCTCTTCTGCCACTCTCTCTCTTCAAAAAGAGTTAGTCCAGACAACTGTCGATGACCACTACAACTACCAGGCAGAGAATGGGATTATTCCTAACCTAGGTAGGGATTACTCCAAGTTTGAACTCACGACTGACGGGAAGCTGCGCCTTGTGGCTTACCCCAACTTGGACTTAATTAACATTCATACAGGCCAACCTCTCTCCCTGTCCACGGTAGCCGGGAAGCGTGGTGGTCTCAACGCAATTCGAGATGAACTAGAGTTTATAGACTGGCGCCGTCAGTCATCGGCAAAGCTGCCCCCTCAGGCTGCGGCAGCTCTACAGACAGCGAGCGAAGAGCTTGGTGGGGCTGCAGCGGCTGTCGAAAGCGTTTAACTCCAGGACCTCGGCGGAAGAGCCAAGGAAACCTCAGACGCTGTTCAGAAAATGGAAACGGCCTTCACGGACGCGCAAATCGATGAAGTCATCGGCACCATGCACGATCCCCCTTAAAATCTCCGAGAGCTGCGGGGGCTTGACAAGGCTCTCCAGACCATACGGGGTGATCTCGCCAACAACCTGGCCAAGCTGTCAGCATTGGATGACCGCATTGCGCTCGAAGAAAAAAAACTGAATGAGACTGACGTAGATGAGTTCTCTCGAAGGCGCGTCGCGGAGCGTATTCGAGAACTTAAGGATGAGCGGGCCGCCCGCCTTGAGGCTGCAACTGCCAGTCGGGAGGCTCTTCGCTCACAGATTAATCGAATCCGTGAGACGATAAATCGCGTCCTCAACGAAGACACTATCCTGGCTGAGCGACTTCGCACATTGTTCAGAGAGCAGGGAATAACTATTGTTAGCATCCTCAGTGCGCTGGGCTTCATCGTGTCCACCCTAGTGCTTGCTTTGACGGGCGGAGGTACCCCAGGCCCAACGCCGACTCCTTCCAAGCCAGTCGTTCCGGAGTAAAGGAGTGGGTCAAGAAACACCTACACGCCCTCGGCCGAATCCTCGCAAAGCTTGCTGGAAGAGCCGTGTCGGCGCTGCCCGGCATAATTGGGAGCATTGTTTCCTGCTGGATGGCTTGCAGAAAATATGTGGTCCTTGACTGTTGCGGCAGTGAGGCTGCTTTATGTGGTGACTCGCGAATGGCTAACGAAATAGCCAAATGGTCACCAGCCCAGCTACGATGACACCTACGATGATCGCGGTCTTTTCGTCGTCGTGCTGACTGGGGATGGCGGTGGCAGCGACATCTCGCGAGAAGTGAGTCGACGCGGTGCGCTGGGTGGAAACGGCATGAGCCAGCGTCGAGGTCTTGCCACGCGCAGCTGTTGCAGCGGGAACCACTCATTTTTCTCCCGTATCTCCTGTGTTTGGGGGAGTTTTTTGTTTTCTGTTGGAACTACGATCTCATTGTTGTAACCGGCGATAGGACCTATGCGGACATGTCACTGGGTGCCATGTACAGACCGATTTCGAACACATAGTTAACCTTGGAGCCTGCATACTGCAGGACGACTTGGTAGCGTTTGATCGCTGATGAGAGGTCAACTGGAGAGGACACCGCATCCTCGATGTTGGCGAGAAACTGCTTCTGTGCCTCAAATGCTGTGCCCACTCCGAAGATTCGTGTGCGCGTCTAAACCTGGGCGCCGAGAATGGCCCATACACACCTTCGAATGGAATCATTAACACGCTCGACGCCTGCATGTGTGAAGCCCTGCGATCTGTCCAGCATGAAAGTTGTCCACGCCTTGTCAGCCTCCGATCCCTGCGCAATGTAGTTTTTCGGTAATGCCAGGTTGGGTCGTACGGTTTTGGAAGTCGCATGTAGCCTGCACGTGTTGCATAGAAGTAAATCGTTCCTATGCCGTTGTTTTCGCTCTGATTCTGTCTCCAGTCGGTGTGCGGCGACACCTCAAACTCAAACTACGGTCAAATGGATTGTTAAATGCCGCCCAGGCGTCGTCTTGAGAGAGCGGTGCCTGAATATCTTTTAGGATCCGCCTGATCTGAAAGTAGACATGGAAGGTGTAGAGGGCCCGGGTTTGGCTAGCACTTTGTGCGGTTCCGGCTGTCGCTAGGTGATCGCTCACAGACACACCACAGCCGGTCGTGGCGCACCACACGGCGAAATTCAGCTGATTCTGCCACAACTGCAAGGACTAGAGCGCCACGCCTGAGCAAGCTGGTCGCTATTCACTTTAGGCAGACGGTATTCCACAAATACATCAGGAAACTAGGCCGCAAAGTCACCACCTGCTGTATTCACCAGGATGTCTTGGTGAGTGAATGTCGTCCCAGTAAGAGTAGCTGTTCCAGCGGTGTACACCCCGCCCTGGTAGGTGGCGTTTATATTGTAGCTAAAGGCGTGTCTATCCATGGTACATCTTTGAAGCCGGCTATGTATGTAACACTCAGCAACTTTCAAAATGGCGCGGCAGTTGACCTCACGCATGCGCTCAAGAACCAAAACGGACAAAACAAACTAGCACTGCTCGAGCTCACTTTCTACCCACTATGGGAGAACGTCCGAGCCGGAACTAGCTTCTCTGTCAACGGAAAGCTTGTGGTTGTCCCTAGCGGTTATTACAATGTCTGTTCCCTTAATAAAGAGGTATTCAAGCCACACGGGGCGGGCCTGGAGATAAACCATGCCACTGGTCGACTCAAGTTGACGACCAACAATAATATACAACTGCTTGGCCTTGCGCGGGTCATGGGGTTCTCAAACCCTGACATTACCCTGACTGGGACAATGCAGGGCGACAGCTTCCCCACTCTAGCAACCCATAAAGAAGTGTTCGCTCACCTGGATGAGGTGAGCACATCGCACAATCTAGTGGGGAAGGCAGTCGAGACGGTTGGAACCTGCGTGGTCTACCCTTCCATTCTTCTCAGAGCTATATCTGTGACCAATGAGGGAATAAACTGCGGAAACCGTGGGGTTTGGCGAGGCAGGTTACAATGACCACCTCTACGGCTTTCAGTTCAAGAACGGCTTATACCATCGAAAGAAGCTACCCAGGAAGAACCACGGATGTAAGTTTCAAAGACCTTGAAGATATTAGCACAGTAAACACACGGACGCACGTGAAATAGTCTCGTGAAAAAAGAAAACGGACAATGGACTCTCGCCGAAAGTAACAATATGGGCTGGCTCATTGACCTTGCTGTGGTCGAATCGGGAGTTCAGATCGATAAACTCGGGGGCGTGAGAAAAGTTTTAAATCGAAGTACGGCATTCCTGTCCTACGGTCCGTTTGAAAACAACGTCAAAATACACCTCCAGGACGGGTTCTATATAAGAAGCACTGATCCTCGATCCACTGACCCTCCCCGTCCTGACCACTCTTCCTCCAGACTCAACCATATTTGCTGCAATACTGTTACCACCTGCTCCAGCTCACGACAGTTTCGTGGACATAGTACCAGATTTTCAGATAAAGTGGCAGGATAAGCACGCTAATCAAGAGTTGCGGATTTACATTGCTCTTAACGCAGATAAAAGGCCTGTCGTGCATGTGTCGTTAGAGGGCGTAAATACACGAGTAGGGAACGTTGTGGGTGTGGACAAAATATTCCTAGCTGAAAGCGTCAGCTTAAAAAGTCTCAAGGTGATTAACCGGCCATTGGGTAACCTTGAGTTAGAAATTATTGACAACAGTATATAAATTTACTCTAAGCCAGTGTATAATGGGACTATATACAACATTGGACGAGACTGAATCCGCGCATGACTACAGGCTAAAGCACATCTGTGATATACAGCATGAACTCGCCCAAGATCGTGTTTCACGCTCGAGCTTGTACAAAAAATACCGCAAAGCGGTGAATGCCGTAGATGACGTTGACTAAGTGGCTTTGGGTTTCGGCGCGACTGGGGTCGGCCTCTCGTCGACTATAATTGCCACACCCGTTGTGTTAGCACTTGAAGTCTCGGCTCTTTCAAGTGGTTTGGCTGGAATAGGTTGCAAGTTTATATCTCGACGCCTGGCCATAAAAGCTAAAAAATTCGCATCCTAGCGTCTTCAAAATTGAATTCCATCGCAGATGTTATCTCGCAAGCACTTGTGGATAACAAGATTTCTGATACCGAGTTCCGTCACATCCTAGAAGAAAAATCTAAATATGATGCGATGAAAAACGTCATCAGAAGCAAATCGTTGAAAGCTTCCCATATCAGCCAGGAAGAAAAAACGAACTTCTGAAGCAAGGCAGGGAGGAAGCAAGGAAACAGTTTGCCAGGGCATTCGAAATAGAATCACGATCAACTGCTTTCCACAGGCGGATAATTAAAGACGCCATGCGCAGTCCCTGCCAGCGGGAACCGCGGGCTATGCGCCGTGGGAACCACTACAACGTCGGCACGAAGTGCTGGCACACTCTTAGTAGATAAGCTGCGCATTAGTATATTTAGTATTAAATATCGGAATTGACTGATCGAATTAGACGTAGTGACTGCAAGGGCATGTTGGAATTGCAAGCAGTCGGCCGCACGAAGTGCTACCGCGCGACTATGGGTCTTCCTGAAGAACGTTGGTCAGCAATGCATGGTGCTACCACAATGGCGAAACGTGAAAAACATCCAGGCCCTGGGCTGCGAGGCTTGGGTAAACTAGCCAACCGGTCTTAGGAGAGCTGGCGTAGACCAGCAACACTTAAAGCCAGCGCAGCGCCATTGATCGAAGATATCATCGAAAGATCCGGCTGGGCGCGAGCAAATGGGAGCCCGCCGTTTGATGAGCAATTCCCGGTAAGAGATTCTGCTCTCCAGGAGGTTTTCAAGCTTCTGGAATATATCAACGAGAACGCGGCTTAGCCTAGACGATCAGCCATGGCTGACCCCCCGTGTGTATGCATGTATACCTGTCCTCAATCGATGGTAAAATGCTGGCCAACATGGCCCACCATGCCGCTGTCGTTAGCGGCTTAGCGATAGGTTATGCTCGTCTGGGCAAAATAGTTTGGAAAGGCCCTGCCCCCAAGTTTGACTTCACCGGCTATGACGTAGGAATGGTTATTGCTGACATCGGCCTGGCCATAGCCACGAAAGACTTGCTTATTAAGCAAGGAATTCTCCCCGCGGATATATTGAAGTAGACGCACGCTGCGCGTCGTTCTCTGATATCAAGCTCCGTCGCATTTATCCTAGTTGACTGTCGGAAGATGGGTTGTCTTCTACGAAGGTTGCTTGAAGTGACGGGATCGATGTTGACATCCCTGATTCCTTGCTTGTCTGTACCGCCGGACCTACTGTCTCAAGTCATCAGAGTTGAGAGAGAAGGTCGGGTCCAACTGTAGTATTAGCCACCACACGTCCTTATGATTTCGGAAGTTATATTTAAACCTACTATACACTTGCTATGCAAACCCGCCATGCTATTACCTTTGGACGGTGTAGAAAAACGATAAAATCTAGTAACGGTTGTTTTCAGATATAAAAACGGACAGATAAAGCCATAAAATAACATTGATTTTAAATCATGGAACTTTAAACCGGATGTTGTGCAATATATAGTCCCTTGTCCTTATTTCTGACTGTGTGATAAATGTCTTTTTAGCTGAGAGAAAAAATCGATAATAGCCTACATACCTACGCCCTGACATAGACACCACTCAGATGATTATCAAAATACAGGGCGAGACTGTATTTCATATGATTTTTGAGAGAGAAAGAATAAATGGGTAATATGTTATTCCAGCACTTAAAATATTGAAGATCAGAGAGCAGTAGGCTCATATTCTTGATCGCTTACTATAAACCACAGGAAATATCATCTTAAAATAGACCACCACAGGTCGCCCACCGACCTCGATACAACGACCTCAATACAACACAGTCGTCTCAGTTTCATTCAAACCATGTATCTATGTATATCAACTACACTGTGGCTGGAACGGGAGTCATGGGCGCTTGTACATGTTTTATCTTCACCGCTTGGGAGTCACAGTCCCTTGGCTCTTCATAGTATGGAAAGTTGGTAAGTATGAAGCTTTATAAAGTCCATGATTTATGTACGTGAAACCCTCGCGATGTACACCCTTATTTATTTACGTGAACCCGCCGCTACCCACCCGCTACCCGCGCGCCTAGATGCCTCCTAGGCGCCACCACGCTGTCTGCTCGCCCCCAGTTGTCCGCTCCCCGTGGTCCGTTCGCCGCCCCCCCCCCCCGCTATACCGGTGTATACTTTACAGTCCGTGTTGACGCGCACAGATCACTCTTCTGAATAATGGTAATCCAACAGTTACACGCATGCTCAGTTGCACACAGTCCCAGTAAATGTCCAATTACAAGCGTCTGGTCCGTCGTTCATAATTCAGCCGTCGTCTATTAGAGAATATCCGCGTCCATAATGCAAAGACCTATTCCATATTCCATATAACAGTATTGCCACCAATTCAAAAAGACAATCATAGTATACATAAACATAGAATTATTTCCTGCAAGAGAGAAGCGGTCAACAGTTTTCAATGAGGCCGGCAAGACATTATGATTTAACACAGAGTGGCCTTAACAATAGTTTTTGCCTTAATATTCCGTAAAGGAATGGCCTCAGGGAACCTGGTTGAAGCACACATGACTGTTAACATGTATTGATTGCCTGACCTTGTTTTTGGTAATGGACCAACACAATCTATAATCACCCTACTAAGTGGTTCCTCAAATGCAGGGATTGGTTGTAGAGGGGTCATTGGTATGGTTTGGTTTGGTTTTCCTACCATTTGACATGTGTGGCATGACCTACAAAATTCCGTAACATCTTTCTTTAAATTTGGACAATAGAATTGATTTAGAATTTTATAATGTGTTTTGTTAACACCTAAATGGCCTGAAAGAGGTGTTTCATGGGCTAGTCTGAGGATATCGGAACGATATGAATTTGGTACTACAATCTGATACTTAACTGCCCACTCATCATCAGGCGACACATCTGGCGGTCGCCATTTGCGCCTAAGAACACCATTCTTACAAAAGTAACACACAGGCTCTTGAGTTACATCACACTTATCTACTGCCCTGTCAAACAATTTGGAACTGTCCTTGCCACTATGTTGCTCATTAACCAGCCGTGATTTTGAAATTTTGCCATTAGAACATTCCAATTTGCTATCAAAATGTGGCTTATCAGCCTCATCATTTAAACACACGAAAGTGTCGGCCAAACAAACGTCATCGATGACGTCATCGTTAAGAGGCTTTTCAGATTCCTCAGCCAATTTACTCATGGCTCTAGTAACTGCACAAGCAGGATGCAAACTTTGAATTTCGTCTTCAACTGGGTCATGGATCTGAACCAAACAAGGCTTGTCAGTTACAATCGGGTTAAATCTGACCTTATCTCCCGCAAGATCATTTCCAAGAAGTAATTGAACACCCTCAAATGATAAACTACCTTTAATACCCACCGTAACTTGGCCAGAAATCAAGTCGGAAGACAGATTAACGTTATGGGGCGGAAGGGGTGTATAATTTACAGAATCTACCCCATTAATCAGGACATTACTGTCTGCAGATGAAGAGTCAGAAAACGGCAAAGTATCTGCCAACAAAAGAGACTGGGACGCGCCCGTGTCTAGCAAAATCTTCACAGGAGTAGCATTAGAAAAATCACTTGAAAGTGACACAAAACCATTGTGGATAAATGGTTCAAAAATCTCCATAACAGGATTTGAAAAACTCAACCTTATCCTTGATAGAACTAATAGGAACAGTGTCCCTGGCCATCTTAACGTCATATATCACTATGAACGTCACTAACCTGCTTGGGTATAGGTCTTGAAGTGAGGAAACCACTGGGCTTTTGAAAGGTTTGATCTTGTTGTTCTCTTTTCAATTTAAAACAATTAGCCATTAAATTGCCTTCATTCTTACAATAATTGCAAACGGGAGATTCATTTTGAGTGTATAAAGTGGGTGACTGAGTGTTTGTGTTTGATCTTTGTAACCTTGTAACTGGAGTTAAAAGTTTTAGGCCCTGAGAAAGAACTGGGTTTGTTACCTGAGAGATTAGACTGGAATGAACTTGGCTTAACAGCATTGACAAATGATAATTTGTGTGTCAGAGCGTATTCGCCAGCAAAACGTGCTGCCTGATCTAAAGTGTTGGCATTCTTTTCATCAAAAAATGTTTTAATATCACCATCGATACACCTTTTAAATTCTTTTACCAGCATAAGCTGTCTAAGACTTTCAAATTTGTTATCAATTTTAACCGAGGCACACCACCTATTAAATAACTGTTCTTTTGAACGAGCAAATTCTACATGAGTCTGAGAGTTTTCTTTTTCACAACTACGAAACTTTTGTCTATAGGCTTCAGGAACTAATTCCTAACCTTTAAGGATTAAATCCTTCACTGTATCATAATCTGATGCTTGCTCTACCGTCAATTGCGTGTAAATATCTCTTGCCTTTCCGATCAAAACACTTTGAAGAAGTAACCTTCAATTTTCTTTTGGCCAGTTTAAATTTTCAGCAATTTTCTCAAAATGCAGAAAATATTTATCCACAAATTTTGATTGTGGTTGTACAGGTACCTGTGCACTGTGCAGGAGGACTTGTTTGCGACTCTAATTCCATATGCTTCATTTCTAACTGAAACTGTCTTTCTTTCTCTCTTTTCTCTTTTTCTAACTTTTCTCTCTCTAATTCTCTGTCTCTTTCTTTCTCTAATTCCTCTTTTTCTAACTTTTCTCTCTCTAATTCTAATTCTAATTCCTTAAATTCCAGCTGATTTTGCAATTCTAATTTCCTTATTTCCAAATCATCAGCTGGGGGTTTTTTTCAGTTAAATCAAAATCGCTTTCATCCCCAATTTGTTTGCTAACCAAATGATTAATAATGAGTTTCTTAATTTCTTGCTTCCTCAAAGATGTTTTAACTTTAATTTGTAGGGATTTACACAGCGCGAACAAATCCTCTTTGCGTATTTCGTTCAATACCTCCTGATTAGGCTCTAAGACAAACTGTGCTGGGTCAAATGACATGCTCATATTGTACTCCCTGACTTCACAAATTTAGACAATGTTGTAAAGCTGTATCAATTTAGAACTATGTTGCAAAGCTGCCAGCTGATCAATAATGTAAACAAATCTTCCCGGACAGCAAGCCCCCAATTTCTGTTACGTCAGCTTTTACCGTAACAGAAAGACATGTAAAGTCAAGAATTAACAATCAAATATATATTTACAATATTACAATCATCTACAATTTAAGTAAGGTTAATACAACAAATAGATGTATGAAATATAGTCTTACTGTTCACTGCTATACCGGTGTACACTTCACAGTCCTTGTTGACGCGCACAAATCACTTTTCTGAATAGTGGTAATCCAACACTGCTCAGTTCCACACAGTCTCAGTAAATGTCCAATATCCGATAGCCGTTAACAGATAGCGTAGATTATGCAGCAGCCAACAGTTAATACGCAGGAGTAAATAATCCAGCAGTCCGTAGTTATAGGCAAAGGTAAATCCAGATAGTAACACAGTATAACAGACCCACATAAAAAGCCAGTTAGAATTCCCTCCTGAATGACTGAGTGATGCGCTATTTATACTCTATGAGGCATTCCAGGTCATTCTGCCAATCAAGAAGCTTCTAGAATACACAGCATTACCGCATCATCGGACCTAGATACAATTTACAATAGTCTTCCAGAAAGCTCTAAGTGGTTGTCCCACATAATAGTACGTAAACAAGCTTGCGTCCGCCCTATATTCCAAAAACATCCACAATATCTAATAATAGACTACAATACCATGACACATGTCAATATAGAAAATGTGGAGAATTCCTACTTGTCATAATACTAGATATGAGTTTATATATAGTATCGAGGACCAGATACTCCTCAATGGAATTTCCACCGACGTCCTGCTGATGTACGAGACTTCTCCATGGAAATTCCCCTTTACACGCCCGTTATTCTATACACAGATTGAAGATTTACATGTACTAAAATTTCCCACAGCAAGCCTCGCCCTCTTCAGAACCGACACATAGACGTCGTGAGGGCCATCTTGCATCTTTGCTTTCTGCGAGAGGCATTATACCATGATAAAGGCTATAGGATTGCAATCATTTCAGGACAGTCCCATTGGAGCATGCCCCTGTTGTAAAATCCTCATGTATTTAGTCCCTCTGGGTCTCGGTACAACGTTCCTCTTTTGTTTGTGCATGCCCATCTCTACTCTAGAGCGGAAGCTTGGGTTCAGTCGACATGTTGGGTGAAATCCCCATTACACTGTGGTGGGACAGATGCCGGTGTACTGACAAGAAGCCATATGATCCCACAAGCCAATTCTCTGAGTGCATATCTAAAATCTTCACAAGAACCAAAAAATTATCTCTGTGACAATTTATATCTCAGCCACGCTTATATAGTAGATGTTCATGTAGACATCTTGAATGATATGCATCCACGGCCCCTTGCACCGGGTTGAGCGGCATTAGATACCAAAAAACAAGTGCAGTGATGTAATAGCCCTATCAAGTCATCTGGTGGAAAGTGATGAACTGTCTGGCCGTTAGATAGATGAGGCTGCAGACGGAGAAAATGAAAATATTAGCAGCATGCATGTCTCGAGTCCCTGTAGTTCTCGGTACAACTTTTGCGCATGTGGCTCATCGGCTGAAATTCCCATGATTAAAAAAAACAAATGCAGTGATGTAATAGCCCTATCAAGTCATCTGGTGGAAAGTGATGAACTGTGTGTCCGATAGATAGATGAGACTGCAGACGGAGAAAATGAAAATAATAGTAGAATGCATGATTCTAGTCCCTGTAGTTCTCGGTACAACTTTTGTGCATGTGGCTCGTCGGTTGAAATTCCAATGATCCCATAATTATATTATAATTTATCCTTGAAGATGACTTGAATTATTAGTCGAAGCATTGTATCTTCGGCTTCCCCACAATAAACGGAAGGGAAGAGTTCATCATCATTTATTTGTGAGGGGCATAGTCATAACCAAAAAATGGTGATGAGCAATGAGTGTAAGTGGTGATAATCATCTCCTGAAGCACCAACCATGTTCGCGAAGACTGCATTCGAGTGGTAAAATGACCCGTGTAAGACTACCGCAACGTGATGCTAATTTTCTTTTCATGTTTTTGCAGGAAGTACCAACACGCAGATGGGAAAATGCAAGATTGACCGACAGCAACATTGGGCTCACTGTAATCATGCAGGTTTATCCGAAATACCGAATTCCGCATTCCCTGAGGATACTAGAAAAGTCGATCTCAGCTCAAATTCCATCAAGAGATTGAAGAATTCCACATTTGTTTCCGTCAGGCATCTAAGAATACTGGATCTTTCCAGAAACCAAATCGAGTATCTGGAACCCATGGCTTTTGAAGGCTTAGCAAATCTGGAGTGCTTGAATTTGTCCTATAACCCTTTCACGCTCGACGCAGATATATTTTCCCCCACTCTGTTTGGACCGTTAGTAAATTTGTCAACATTGCGTATACAAGGATACAACATCAAAGGAAATTCCTATGTCGAGACAAGTCCACTGGAGATAAGTTGGCGCGGCATAGACAAAGCATTTGCAATGTTAAGCAACCTAGAAGAACTCTATATGGACTTTCCTGAGAACTTTTTGTTCGGCGATGGCTTTGCTAATCTGACCAGACTGAAGATTATTTCAACAGCTGTTGCTTCTTCCTCTCCACCTGGCACATGCCAACTGCGTAACCTCATGAACGCTACATTTGTCGCTTTTTACAATATGAGCCTCAAAGAACTTCGACTTATGGAATGTAAGATACGTTCTGCTGAGACAGGAACCTTCATTCCTTTAAGAAACCTCTCAGTACTAGATCTATCAAGGAATCAACTTCAGCTGGGACTTGCATTGAAGTCTTTGTACGGGCTTCAAAATCAAACTATGGAGGAAATAAATTTCAGCGGAAACAATGGACCATATGATGCCCAGTTTTCCCTGAACACGAATGACGCGATCTATCTTAAAACTATTTGTGTTCGAGGTATTGATATTTCAGGAAATTTTTTCGGTCATTTAGAAACAGAAGCACATGTAAAATATAGTACCTGCCTCACATTATTCGGGAGACCCAATTGCCTTGAAAGCCTGAGAATGTCTTCTTATCGGGGTTTGCGAGCCGAATCTAGGCTTGCTCTCTTTATCATACTGTGCTGTCCATCTCTCAAATACCTTGATGTGAGTGGCTTATCTAATGATCCAGTGCCAATCGACTTCATGTCATTCAGTATGAAGAAGTATATAGAGGGTAAAGGTCAACTACTTCCATCAACAGTCGTGACTCTCAATTTCAGTAACGCTTTGCCCGCTTTTCCCGCTTATACTTTAAACATGTTTAACTTCACAAGACTGAAATCTTTAGACATATCCAACAATATCGGCTATTGTGATATTTTCAGTTCATTATTAAGTAGAACGAAAACAATAACACATCTAGCTATGGCACGTACATATTGTAATAATATGAATAATAGCTATTTGAATATTCCACTTCCCGATGGAGATGGATTTCGATCTGTTCCCTATTTACAGGAAATAGATCTATCGAGGAACGAATTGACCGATATTCAAGCAAACCTCTTCATCTACAACATACATCTTAGGGCAATTGTTTTGTCTAATAACAGACTACAACGTGTCTCTTCAGCCATTATGCAAATGGAAAACATCAGTCTCTTGGATTTATCTGTGAATGCATTCACTTACCTAACTGCTGAAGAAATGTCTCTGTTCGACCGTTATTCTGCGGCTCAGTTCAACAAATCAAGCTTCCACCTTAATCTGGTCCGCAATCCACTTCAATGTACTTGTGATACATTGGATTTCATCCACTGGATTTATACGACCGATGTCTGTCTTGATAACTTGGAAACTTACTTTTGCGTTCTTTCGAATGGCAGCAAAGTTAATTTATCCGCTTTTGAGAAATATATGAAGAATTTATCTGTGAGCTGCATCAGCAATACATGGCTCATAATCGCTGTCATTGGAATTCTCTTTCTCTCGCTTTTAATCGTTCTGTGTTACGTGATATACCGTTATCGCACAAACTTACGATACTGGTTCTATACCAAACTCCAACCGCCAATCGAATTGGTCGCTATGAAAGAATGTGTGTTCGATGCATTTGTGGCATACACCGAAGAAAATTACGATTGGGTAAAAAATGACATGTGTAGAGCTATAGAAAACGAAGAACATCCCTTAAAACTGTGTATCCATAACCGGGATTTTACACCTGGTAAACCTATTCATGAGAACATAATCGATAAAATGAGAGAAAGCCGAAAAATTATTCTGGTTATCAGCGTTGATTTTCTGAGTTCTTCATTCGGTCCTCTAGAGATTGAGTACGCCGGAATGAAATCACTTGAGGAAGGGAGGGAGGACCTGATTATTTGTATCCTTCGAGAGGACATTCCTGTGCGCGAAATGCCAAAAGTTCTGCGGAATCTTTGGCACAAAATAACTTTCTTGAAATGGTCTGATGATCCTCGTGAACAGGCGCATTTTTGGCAACAACTGAGAAAAGCTATTACCGACACCAGTGATTAACCGGAGTGGGCTTACTGCCTCGAACCACGGGACTATTACCGACACCAGTGATTAACCGGAGTGGGCTTACTGCCTCGAACCACGGGACTATACCGACACCAGTGATTAACCGGAGTGGGCTTACTGCCTCGAACCACGGCACTATTACCGACACCAGTGATTAACCGGAGTGGGCTTACTGCCTCGAACCACGGGACTATTAAGTCTATATTTATGTCTCCCCAAAGCTAGCCTATTTTTTAGATATACTATGATTTTGTATTTTAATTTGGTGCTAATGCTATTATACGAATTAGATCTGTGGGTTATGGACGCGGAAATTCTTTAATGGACGACAGCTGAATATTAAATGACAGACTAGACACTTCTATCGCAGAATTTTCACCGACACCAGCGATCAACTGCAGTGGGCTTAGTGCTTCGAACCACTGGGTTATTGAGTGCATATTCATATCTCACAGTTCTGGGTTTCCCATACGTCAAATCAACAAATTAAAGAAAATTTAAATAATTATGTTAAACATCTAACGCCATTCTCTGTCCCCAGCACCAATGCATTAACGTAACTCGGTGAATGTAAGTATGTAAGGTGTGGCCAGTACAAATCACTCAAACGCAACTGATCCTCAATAAAAAAAAGTGGCTGCCACTGGCCAATAAATATATACTCATCCTAGTGGATGAAACTATATTGCCACCACTATATCTCTCAACCAACATCGCGTCAGTGGCAACTATTTCTCAACCAACATCGTGTCAGTGGCAACTATCTCTCAACCAACATCGCGTCAGTGGCAACTATTTCTCAACCAACATCGCGTCAGTGGCAACTATCTCTCAACCAACATCGCGTCAGTGGCAACTATTTCTCAACCGAGATCGCGTCAGTGGCAACTCCACGGAATTGTTCCATAGATTTTTGGGATGTGAAATAAATAACTTCGCACATTTGTATCTTATTTGAGATTTGAACCTGAGATATAGTTTCCTTTGATTTTTTTTCTGATTAATGTGAATATGATTTTATGTATTGAGCTTACTATTGGCTTGTTCGGGTAGTCACTTGCGCATGCCCAGTGAAGAGCTTTGAGGACGGGTCTGTTGACTTCCGGTTTGATTCTGCCAGCCAGACACAATGGGACTGAATATAAACATGCGATTTTAGCAGCTGTTTCTTCAAATTACATAGCCAAAATTCTGCATGCGTTGGAAAACAACAGTGGCTATCATGTCTAAAAGAATTGTAGCTTTGCAACTTGTAGTATAAATTCTGGACGTTTGAGAAGCGGTTCAGCTCTATGCATAACATTATTGATAGCCCCCGGAAGTCAACAGAGCCGAGCTCCAAGCTCTTCACTGGGCATGCGCAAGTGACTACCCGAACTCCCGAATAGTTTCGATGCAAAGTTTATCTACTAGGTTTTAGGTCGATCGCGTGAAGATACAAGACGTTACTAATACTTGCATAACATTATTTATCCAATCAATGGTCCTGATTCTCACTATATACGGATTTTGTCATTTCACACATTTCATATGGGAGGAGGCATACTGGTCACTTATACAGATTTGACGAACGTCGCTGAAGTTACTTCTTTATTCCTTATTTTCGTTTCGATATTCCAGATCGCGCTATGTGAAAGTAGTAACATTCATGAAAATCGATATGTTTCGACAACCATTATGTCCTTCATATCACGAATGGAACCATGTTTTCCCAAATAATTTTTCCCCGCTATGAATATAATTGTGAGTAGAATACTTCAAAATGCGTGTCATTAAGAATATTTCCAAAGTATCGAAGTAAATTCCGTGTATATTTCACAAAATTTTGCTAGCCACTTTTAGAGTGGTGTAGATATCTTCCTAATAAATTTATCTATCTTTCTGCCCCATTTTTTGATGTATAAAGCGGGGCCGCCATACCCTCCGAGCCTGCACTAAATGGATATCATCTCGATATGGTCAATTTACACCGGCTGTATTTGTTGGTTCTGTTCATCCATATGTCCATAATGTGCCACCTTGAGAGTGGTCTAGATATCGTTCTAAGAAACTTATCTATTTTTCTGATCCATTTTGAGGTGTTTAGAGCGGGGCCGCCATACCCTCAAAGCCAGCGCTAAATGGATATTATCTCGATATGGTCTTTTTACACCGACTGTATTTGTTTGTCATATTCGTCCAGATGTCCGTTTTGTGCCACCTTAAGAGTGGTCTAGATATCTTTCTAATAACCTTATCTATCTTTCTGACTCATTTTTAGGTGTTTAAAGCGGAGCGGCCATATACCCTCCGAGGCTGCACTAAATGGATATCATCTCAATATGATCAATTTACACGGGCTGTATTTGTTGCCCTTATTCATTCAGATGTCCGTATTGTGCCACCTTAAGCGTGCTCTAGATATCTTTCTAATAAACTTATCTATCTTTCTGACTCATTTTTCGGTGTTTAAATCGGGGTCGCCATACCCTCCGAGTCAGCGCTAAATGGATATCATCTCGATATGGTCATTTTACACCGACCATATTTGTTGGTTGTATTCACCCAGAAATCGGGTTTGTGCCACTTTTAGAGTGGTGTAGATAAATTTATCTATCTTTTTGACTCAAATTGAGGTGTTTAACCCTACCTGGCCTCGGGGGGGCGATGGTCCCCTCCCCCCTACCAAACTTTCTGCGCTATCTCCGGAACGAGGAAAAATAGAGAGCTGAAACTCCGTGACTTTATAGTTTATCATATTGGGGTCATTTTGAGCCTATTTGCATAACCCCCCGAGCAGAGGATCATGGGTAAATTCAAGATGGCGGCCACGTTGGGTACCAGAAAAGTGATATTTTTATCATATTTCTTCAAAATGTTTGCTTTTCCGCGGTGAAAAGTGGGCAAAAACTATTTTATTTCACATCACATTAATATTTACTAATTTATCATGCAGCTTTTGCGGAGAAATTGCATAAATAAAAAATTCGGAAAATCTGACAAAAAAATCGACCAAAAAATGCCGTTTTTGAAAATGCCGTCACTGTGACGTCATCAAAGCGGCCATCTTGGATTTTTTTTATATTTTCTGGTAGAGCTTGACCCAAGGGTATAGTGTGGTAAGTTTCAGCCCCCTGGGTCAAGGGGTAAGAAAAATATTTAGGGTGGGCCATTTCGCCCCCCCCCCCCCAGGCCACGACAGGTCCCAAAAAGCCCAGGCCAGACAGGGTTAAAGCGGGGTCGCCATACCCTCCGAGCCAGCGCTAAATGGATATCATTTCGATATGGTCCATTTAAAGCGACTATATTTGTTGGTTCTATTCAAACAGAAATCTGTTGGGGGTTTTTTGCCACTTTTAGAGTGGTCCATATATCTTCCTTATAGATTTAGCTATATCTTTCTGATCCATTTAGAGGTGTTTAAAGCGGGCCGCCATACCCTCGGAACAAGCGCTAAATGTATATTATCTCGATATGGTTTATTTACACCGACTGTATTTGTTGGTCCTATTCGTCCAGAAGTCCACTTTGCGCCACCTTAAGAGTGGTCTAGGTATCTTTATAATAAGCTTATCTATCTTTCTGTCCCATTTTTGGTGTATAAAGCGGGGTCGGCATACCCTCCGAGCCAGCGCTAAATGGATATTATCTCGATATGGTCTATTTACACCAACTGTATTTGTTGGTCCTGTTCGTCCAGATGTTCGTTCTGTGTCACCTTAAAAGTGGTCTAGATATCTTTCTAATAATTGTATCTATCTTCTGATCCATTTTGGGGCGTTTAAAGCGGGGCCACCATATACCCTCCGAGCCAGCCATATTGGATATCATCTCGATATGGCCAATTTACTCCGACTGTATTCGTTGGTCCTCTTCGTCCAGAAAAGCGTTTTGTGCCACTTTAAGAGTGGTCTAGATATCTTTCTAATAAATTTGTTTACCTTTCTGATCCATTTTGGGGCGTTTAAAGCGGGGCCACCATATACCCTCCGAGCCAGCCATATGGATATCATCTCGATATGGCCAATTTACTCCGACTGTATTCGTTGGTCCTCTTCGTCCAGAAAAGCGTCTTGTGCCACTTTAAGAGTGGTCTAGATATCTTTCTAATAAATTTGTTTACCTTTCTGATCCATTTTGGGGCTTTAAAGCGGGACCGCCATACCCTTCGAGCCAGTGCTAAATGGATATTATCTCGATATGGTCAATTTACACGAGCTATATTTGTTGGTTTTATTCGTCCAGATATCCGATCCGTGCCACCTTAAGAGTGGTCTAGATATCTTTCTAATAAATTTGTTTACCTTTCTGATCCATTTTGGGGCTTAAAGCGGGACCGCCATACCCTTCGAGCCAGCGCTAAATGGATATAATCTCGATATGGTCAATTTACACGGGCTATATTTGTTGGTTCTATTCGTCCAGATATCCGATTTGCGTCACCTTAAGAGTGGTCTAGATATCTTCCTAATAAACTTACCTATCTTCCTGACCCATTTTAGGTGCTTCAAGCGGGGCCGCCATACCCTACGAACCAGCGCTAAATGGATATTATCTATTTTCTATTTATACCGACTGTATTTGTTGGTCCTATTAGTCCAGATGTCCATTTTGTGCCGCCTTAAGAGTGGTGTAGATATCTTCCTAATAAACTTATCTATCTTTTTGTTTCATTGTTTGGTGTTTAAAGCGGGACCACCATACCCTCCAAGGCAGAGCTAAATGGATATTATTTCGACATGATCTATTTACACCGACTGTATCTGTTGGTCCTATTCGTCCCGATGCTCGTTTTGCGCCACTTTAAGAGTGGTCTAGATATCTTCCTAATAAACTTATCCATCGTCCTGATTGATTGTTTGGTGTTTAAATCGGGGCCACCATACCCTCGGAGTCAGCGCTAAATGGATATCATTTCGATATGGTCAATTTACACCAGCTGTATTTGTTGGTCCTGTTCACCCAGATATCAGGAAGATATCCAGGCCACAATTAAAGTGGCAAAAGACGATTTTCTGGACGAATACGACCAACAAATACAGTCGGTGTAAATTGACCATATCGAGATGATATCCATTCATCGCTGACTCGGAGGGTATGGCGGTCCCGCTTTGAACGCCTAAAAATGGGTCAAAAAGATGGATGAATTTATTAGAAAGAAACCTATAGACCACTCTTAAGGTGGCACAAAACGGACTTCTGAACGAATAGGAACAACAAACACAGTCGGTGTAAATAGACCATATAGAGATAATATCCATTTAGCGCTTGCTCGGAGGGTATGGCGGTCCCGCTTTAAACATCTAAAGATGGGTCAGAAAGATAGATAAATTTATTAGGAAGATATCTACACCACTGTAAAAGTGGCAGAAAACAGATTTCTGTGTGTATAGAACCAATAAATACAGTCGTTGTAAATTGGCCATATCGAGATGATATCCATTTAGCTCTGGCTCGTAGGGTATGGCGGCCCGCTTTAAACGATGAAAAATGGGTCAGAAAGATATCTACATCACAAAACAGTGGCACAAAACAGATTTGTGGGTAAATAAGACCAACAAATACAGTCGGTGTAAATTGACCATATGCAGATGATATTCACTCAGCGCTGGTTCGGAGGGTATGGCGGCCCCGCTTTAAACACCTTAAAATGGTTCAGAAAGTTAAATAAGTTTATCTTAAGTATAATATCCATTTAGCGCTGGCTCGGAGGGTATGGCGGCCCCGCTTTGAACACCTAAAAATGGGACAGAAAAATAGATACGTTTATTAGGAAGATATCTAGACCACTTACAAGGTGGCACAAAACAGACATCTGGACGAATAGGACCAACAAATACAGCCGTTGTAAATTGATCATATTGAGATGATATCCATTTATTGCAGGCTCGGAGGGTATGGCGACCCCGCTTTAAATGCCCCAAAATGCGCCAGAAAGATAGATAAATTTACTAGGAAGATATGTACACCACTGTAAAAGTGGCAGAAAACAGATTTTTGTGTGTATAGAACCAATAAATACAGTCGTTGTAAATTGGCCATTTCGAGATGATATCCATTTGGCTCTGGGTCGTAGGGTATGGCGGCCCGCTTTAAACGACCAAAAATGGGTCAGAAAGATAGATATATTTATTAGGAAGATATCTAGACCACTCTTAACGTGGTACAAAACGGACATCTGGACGAATAGGACACACAAATACATGTACAGTTGGTGTAAATTGACCCTATCGAGATGATATCCACGTAGCGCTGGCTCGGAGGGTATTGTGACCCCGCTTTAAACACCTCAAAATGGGTCAGAAAGATATATAAATTTATTAGGAAGATATCTAGACCACACTTAAGGTGGCACAAAAGGAACATCTGAACGAATAGGACCAGCAAATACGGCCCGTATAGATTGATCATATAGAGATTATATCCATTTAGCATTGGCTCGTAGGGTATGGCGGCCGCGCTTTAAACGCCCAAAAATGGGTCAGAAGGATGGATATATTTATTAGAAAGATATCTAGACCACTGTTAAAGTGGTACAAAACGGACATCTGTACAAATGGGACCAACAAATACAGTCGGTGTAAATTAACCAAAACTAGATGATATCCATTTAGCACTGGTCAGAAAGATAGGTAAATTTATTTGGAAGATATCTAGACCAATCCAAAAGTGGCTAGTAAAATATTGTGGAATGTACAAGGATTTTACTATGACTCTTTGGGAATGTTCCTAACAGCACACATTTTGAAGTATTCTACTCAAAGTTATATTCATAGCGAGGAAAAATTATTGGAAAAAAACATGGTTCCTTTCGTGTTATGAAAGATAATGGTTGTCGAAATATATCGATTTTCATGAAGGGTATACTACTTTTACATAGCGCGTTTTAGAATACAGAAACGGGAATAAACAATAAGGAAATAACTTCCGTACCCTATTTGACGATAGGAACATCGTGATGTCTTGTCGATATCAATGAAAACTTTTATCCGCTTCTCTCTTGCGAGAAACTAATTGGTTTATATACAGGCCTTCACTTAATTTATTGCACCATCGACGCCGAGGTCACAACATCGAAGCTGGAGAGGAAATATCAGTTTCTTCTTTCCTATATCCTTTCCAAGAGTCGGAAGTACAGGTATATTGTGTTAGTCCTTTCTATGATTCCTTGAGAAAACAAGTTTGAGAAAATATTTTGGTGTCAGTTTTAACGTGACGGAGGTACAATATACCGTGGAAAACCCGGCACGGGTTCGAGCCCTGCTAGTCCATGTGTGAAAGTTTGTCAGTTACTTGCCGAAGGGCGGTGGTTCTCTCCGGGTACTCCGGCTTCCTCCACCAACCAAACTGACTGTCACCATATGAGTGAAACAAACTTGAGTGTGACATTAAGCCAAATTCCCTCCCTCCCTCCGTGGAAAACCACCTGGCAATTCACCGACGTATAATGGTCAGCGATATGTATCCCATACGGATCCACGTTGGAATTCTGGTGCAAAGAATACGTGGATATTCTTTACTGACGTCGACTTGCTACTGAATACCGAATCTAACGCTCATATTTGGACAACATTTAAGAAAGATTAGGCAATTCTAGTGCAAGATTGCGTCGTTTTTTAGATTATTCCATACAAATTTCAAGATAAGAAAACATTTTTTTGTTCTTTAAGAATATACATGCACCTTTATCAAAATTTTCATTTGTTCATTTCTACTGTTGCATATATTGTTCTACGCATTTGTGGTTATGACTTAATTATAGTATTGCTGTATTCATAATAAATAGTTACTGGAATACCGCGGCTAAGAGCTCTAGAACACTATTGTATATATTGTTCGCTAGGGGGTCGAGTGTTTTGTTTCTTTTTTCACTTTTTTTCTCTCAATTTGTTATTTAGAACATACGATACTCATATTTACCATATGCACATGATTTTTACCTGCAGTAACGCGACGGTGGGACAATCGTCTCTGTGCATGATCATAAAAACTTGTTAACTATTTGTTTACATGTATAAAATACTGAATAACCGTTACACGATTTCCTTGGACATTGGAAGGCTTGACTTATCTCAAGCAATTTCGGAGAGAGAGCATTCAAGTAGTTAATTCAAAATTTATTGAATGAAATCAAGAAGAATTATTGATGAAAATGCAAGTTTTTCTTTTGTTCATCGAAGATATACTCATAACAGATACATGTCCAGACATTTATTCAGTTTCATTTTTACCTTCGTATTTTCATGTATTTGCAAAAAATGTAAATTCTATTGTATCAATGCTTATGGCTACATTAATATATCAGATCGTACCTGTATATTTGTGATGTTGTATCATTGCTTATGGCTACATTAATATATCAGATCGTACCTGTATATTTGTGATGTTGTATCATTGCTTATGGCTACATTAATATATCAGATCGTACCTGTATATTTGTGATGTTGTATCATTGCTTATGGCTACATTAATATATCAGATCGTACCTGTATATTTGTGATGTTGTATCATTACTTATGGCTACATTAATATATCAGATCGTACCTGTATATTTGTGATGTTGTATCAATGCTTATGGCTACATTAATATATCAGATCGTACGTGTATATTTGTGATTATACATTAATATATCAGATCGTACCTGTATATTTGTGATTATACATTAATATATCAGATCGTACCTGTATATTTGTGATTATACTTTCATATGAAGAGAAGTCCAGTTGTTTTTGTATCGTGATATGGACCTTGGATTCATTACGGTTGTCAGTACAACAAAACTGCATACCGATAGGGATGGCTCTGTGTCGATATTCTATCGGACTCACGCGCTCGCTCTTTATGTTTAAATGCTCTCTTGTCGTGAAGCTGCCAGATTAGTGTTTCAGCTGATCTAAGCTAAGAGGGAGCGTCATTGTCACAAAGAGAGAAAGATGAATGTTCACCGCCATAGAAAACTGACGGCGAACATTAGCCACGAAATATGTATTGCAACATCGCAATGGAGAATATCGTGGTTACGGAGATAAAAACTTCCTCCGCCACCCCCATTCATCACGACAGAGGCCGCGAAGCTTGGGGGGGGGGGGCTGGGGGCCTACAGCTCCCCAATTTTGGGACCGTAATGTTATAAGTCCTATCTTAGACAGTATCAGTCCAGCATTTAACATGGCCATATAGAGTTCAGCCCCCCCCCCCCCCCTCCACCACCACTTTCAAATGTGCTCCGAGGCTTCTGCACCCCCTCCACACCATCTTATGTGAAATGCTACAGGAGCGTTTCTTATGCCAAAAGGCTCTTACTGACTACCCCAAACCATACATCATTATTTATTATCACGAGAGTGTCGATTGGAAAATTTCATTCAGTGCAGGCTGCTTTTCTCAGCAGCCAACATCACATTCGCAGCAAGCGGCTTTTGGGATGTGGGGATTCCAAATCTCTTTTCAAACTAGTTTTCAAATTTAAGACTTTGACGTGTTCGAAATATGTAAAACAAGTGAGAAATGACTACATTGTAGTCAAAACCTGCGGCAGTGGCAATAATACAGTGAAATTTATATCAGCAGAGGTATTGGACTTCATATGAGCACCAATTGGCCAAGTTAGAAAAGATGATCTTTTTTTGCAACTGAATATTAAGATTATCAAAACTGGAAAAGGATTATTGATGGGAGATTCACGTGACTTGTATCAATATTTGTTGTAGAAAAAAAAACGCCATCTGCCAGCATTTTCATTCCAAGGGAAGTAATTTTCAACTTCTAACCCACAGTTGTAGGAATTGCATAATAGATCTGATACCATATATATATATTCACTTTCCGTGCCGTCTATACTGAATTGACAGACGAAATCACATTGATCGCTGTGGCAGTGGCTTAGTACAAATATCGTGTATGCCAAGTTTTCAAAACATTCGGTTCAGCCATTGGTTTTTGCAAATCAAAAAGGCTTTCAAATATTTGGAAATCCAAACAAATTTCAAGGATGTAGTCATAGCGCGAAAATCTACGCTCTTGCTTACTTTGCCGAGAAAACTGGAAAATTTATATTTCCTTCAAAGTTAATTTTCAATGAATTTAGAACCAGGTCTGTCATTTTGATCTGTGAAACTATGTAATGGAGGTGAAGGCTTTATCGAATTCGCTCAGATGTAGGACTCGCGACATGGTTGGGGGTCACCAGTCTTCATGAGATACTGAACAAACATAAATAGCGATCTTGAGATTGAAATTGTGATTACGGGCCGCCTCCCATACGAATTTCGAGACCGATCATCACAATGCGCTTATTCTCACATATCAAAATTTACATTGCTGAGATGACAGTAATCGTATTATCAAGTTCGTGAGTAGTCATAAGATATTTTAACCTTCATTTAACATAAACGGATCGCATATAAAAGTGCGGATGAGGATTAACGAGCGAGGGAGAGAGAATATATACAGAAGTTATAGTTGGAAGTAGGAATTAGAGTCTGTATAATTGAGCATAAAGCTGTAATGATTTATTAACTGTACATTGCTGTTTTGATTCATATTATTCTCGTGGAATGTCTTGGTGGGTATTATAGGCATTGTTCCCGTCGATTACACCGTGCGCCGTCCAGAACAATCTGGGAATCCTAGGAATCTGTGCCTGTATAGGGTGTGAGGCTTCACCCTTGTCGCCCGTCGTTGTTGTTGGTATTCTTCGGATGGTTTCAATTTAAAAACTGTTCTTGTTAGCGATCTTTAAAACTGGGCCTATTTATGGACCAGCCGGGGGCTTAAGTCAAACAAGGGAAGGTCATTGAGTAGGCCAACAATAGACGCTTTACTCTTTTTCTACTACTCTTACCCCTCGTAATTGTCAAATATGTGCTCGTAATTTAGAAACGGCCCCAAAGTGAAATCACAAGATATACAGGATGATGCATTGACTGGTGATAATATATTCAACATGGTAGCTTGATTTCATCAGGAACTCAATAATGTCGAAGGCATTGCTCAACGTTTTTTTATTGGTGATTCTTCCTTAACCTACAGCCATATTCGCTTTCAAGCCCGGTCAGATGTATATACTGGAAAACAATGGCCCATGACTGAGAGAGTGTCCAAACTGGGCCCTGGAACAGATGTAAATAATTTAGTGACACAAATGTGGTCTGGGAACCGGGTCCTGTAATAGAGGATCGTATTTCATAACGTTTTAACCTTCAACAGTCCCGTTCGCTATTTTCATTTGGAAAACTGAATAATTGTATTCATTGTACCACAGAGTCAGACATTGAATGCGAATTCGTCGTTTGCCTAACCATAAGCTTCGAAGTTTCAAAAATTTCCTAAGTGAAGAAATGCCAATAATTTTTGCAGCATTTCAGAAGTAAGCTGCTCTAAGTTTCTTGACTTCATTTGAAATAATTGACTGCAGACTCATTTCCTACACTGAACTTATTACACAAGATTATGGCTAGACATTAATGGATACTGAGATGGTCCCGCAGGGAAGTCACACCTTGATGACATCAGAAGAAATACGAACACCCAAAAGATTCTCCATTCAGTTTGAACATACTGATACCCAATATTAAAAGATAGGAGAAGGTAAGGAACCTTTTCCCATTCCGAAAGCACAACATGGTGGACTAGGGTTACATAATAACCATGGAGCCATCACCACAACATGGACTCTCTAAAAACCCAATGTTAGAAACATGATATATAGACATTTGCTAACATGGAGTGACAAAGAATGAATATTATGTGATTTGACCGCTGTCCGTTATCGTCCGACGGAAGTTGTCTCGTTGATTTACTGTTTATGTGTTTATTGATCTCGACTTTCACGTCGTCAACTCTCGACCGACTATTTATTGCAGGCCTGATCACACCCAAATAAATGTGGTTGCATTAAGGACTTCCTCATTCCAATGTGAATAGCACGCGAAACTCGAATATGTACACGTCGACGCGGACCTAATATCTGGGCTATCACAGCCAAAAAATGGTGATAGCTGATAGGTATCACCAAAAAAATGGTGATAACCTGACATTCTTTAACACTTGTGTCAATAACGTCGAGCTAACCGTGCATTTATTACACGTTTTAGCACGGTTATGTGAAATCAACAAGCGTCAAGTGCAGGTGTTCATTCATCTTCACCAGCCAAGTCAACTACATCGCGAAGCTCTCTACGCTGCCTTGACATTCTTGGTTGGTGGCAGAGGAATACTGCTCTGCGCCACCTAGTGGAAGTTTTAACGGCGAGAGACTTTTTGCCACCAGGAGTTGTTCCCCTTCAATCTCAAGTCGGCACACACGTGAGGCGATTCGTTATCGTTCGACCTTGCAGTGTGCCCCAAAATCTGATTCAGTTGATCAGAAACACCGAAAGTGGCCGTGAAAGTGGTCTTCCTGTATCTTTTTGGTAGAATTTCCCCGCACACTCGACAACTCATTCTTAGTGGGGACCGTCATCTTGGGAAACCAACTACTATACGTAACGCGCATTCTGATTGGATGCAGCACGCCGTCTCTGCATCCAATCATCAATGAGGATTAACGTTCCAATTCTACTAGAGAAGTATGCCAAGGCAATGTACAGAGCAACGTGATGTACGTCGACTTGGCTAGAGAAGATGGTGTTCATTGGGAGATTCCATTTCACAAGTCGGATCTGCTTTCATACAAGTAATAATGGAATAAAACAAACAAATTAATTACAAATGAAATTTCTTTCTCAAGTTTAATTGTTGGTTCCATCATGAAATTGATTAACAAAGCTAAACAAATATATATATCCCCGTAATTTCCGCACAGCTGACGCAGCTGACAGTATCACTTCCATTTGAGAGATCACATAAACTCTTCCACTGATATTGGCACGATGCCAATCGAGACGGGAGCATCTTGCCAATATCAGTGAACGAGTTTTTCCCAACAAATTTTACCATATTATTTCAACCTTTCATTATAATTTTTGTTGATAATCAGGTTGAGTAGTGCAATAGAATATAAATAATGTTTTCATAGTCGTGCTCAATGGTTATTTTACCCACAATTAGTTTGGGAAAGTTTATAAATTTTAGGGGGCGACCTTCGCCCATGCCCTAAAATATAAACTTTCCCAAACTAACTGTGTGTGAAATAACCATTGAGCACGCCTATGAAAACATCATTTCTTAATTTTAAGACGTCTTATTCTCTGGTGAAATCAAAATCAAATCAAAATCAAATCACACATACCGGTACTGCACCCCGTATAATGTTGTTAAAACATTATTTCTTAATTTACACTAATTGCTTATTTACAGACCCCAACTCCAGTAATATGGTGATGGGCCATCAGTTTCCTGGCTGTGAATAGTGGCGTATACAACCCCAGCCAACAAACTAGTTATTTGGTGGCTTCTGTACTAGAACAACACTTTCGGCTGGTCATATTATGATGATAACTCCTGGAATATATCAGGGTGAGAGCAGGGCGGGTGAAACTTCGTTTAGGATATAGAGGATCGATACCATGATCTGATCTATGGACAGAAAATATGGCAACTGTAATGGCAACAAAATATCGCAACTTTCACAGCTACTCTTCAGCATCGAATTTTATCTCGCCAATGGGCAAATCAAAGGTTGAATGAAACTAGACTATTTGCTGAGTATGTAACCAGTGTTAATGACACATATTTTCACAGCACATTAGTATTTATGCATTGGCCAGATCATTATTTCTAGGTATAGACACCACGGACCCAAAGTCCCATTTTGACCAAAACGTTTGGGTCCTTAGTAGTATAGTAAGGCTATTTCGAGTCAGGTTTTCCAGGGAGGTAACTCTTGGTGCCCCTTTTTTCCAGGTTAAAGTATAGGGGGCGCCACATCGCCTTTCACCTCTGTGGCGCCTGTGGCGCCAGGGGGCGCCACCAGCTCAAGGTCACGTGGAGGTCAAAAGTAGTTCCGGCAACCTTTAACCTTTGTATTCTTCCGCGGTCTGGTAGTGATGCCGTCACTTCCGCGGACAGAAAGTAGTCCCATGTCAACCAAGTGACTTCCAATGTTAATGTATACGGGGAATGCCTAAAAAGAGTATGGGAATAGACGTTTTGTGACCGGGGTGGGTCCCTAGTGGACCGAATGGGTCGAGTGAGGTGTCAAAGTGAAGGTGTCAGGGTTCATCCGTGTTCAAGAGTCTGCGCATGCGCAGTCTGGTCGTAGTATAGCAAGAAGGCATGTTCGGGGATGCGTGAGGGTGTGTTTAAACCCACCACTATGGGTCCATGGTTGTGGTTGGGTGGTGGTGTGAGTTCTGCGCACAGACGTCACTTCCGGGTTTCACTAAAACTACCTTCGAACACAGAAGAGTTCCAATGTTCTCCTTAGACGTAGGGTCCGGATGTTCAATATCCGGGTTTACCCGGCCCGTCCCGCCCCGGCCGCAGCGCGCGCGCGCGCGGGTTATCCGGAAGTGCGCGGCATCACCGGAAGTGCGCGGGTGAATGTCGGGTCAAAAGGTCAAAGGCCACATCCAGGTCAAAATGTCTCCCTTTCGGCAATGCTCCGCAACAATGTTGCGGCATCGATATACAGAGCTTGAACACAAAAAGGGGATTGTAAATTAACCTGGGAAGGATGGGCAGGTCCATTTGCACCAATCAGCGGTCGAGAAAAAGAGCCAATGGGCGATCGATAAAAGAACCACTGGACGGGTACTTAAATTTCGCTCACGTCTGCGCCTACATCCGGGTACTAGAATGCTTTCGCCTACGTCCGCGCCTACATCCGGGTACTTCTATGCAGGTGTATAAGAGTGGGAATTTTTAGGGCACCGGAGCTATACCATGACACGCGGAGAAGCTTTTCCAGGGGATCCAGGAGCGCCTCCGGCGCTGTAATCTTTGTTGTTGTTGCTCTCTTTTTGCACTAACCCATCAGAATAGTACGTATCACGGACTACACCCGTAGAGCTACGTATAGGCGCGCATGTGTGACATGGTCTATAAAACACATCCCTCTGGATCCCACACCTTCATTTCTACGGTTGCAGAGCCATGACGGAGATCCAGCCCTATGCGACTCGCATTTTACAGCATGCCACCGTGGTTAATTCACTCACGGGTTACCGTGGTTCGGTCCATGTTTTCAGATGGCGACGACAACGAGGGGCGACGCCAGATCATGAAAGAGTTCACAGAGGCGGTCCTCGACAGAGTGCACTCGATGGAGAGGTGTGCCATCACTCACCACTACTGGACTATGACAGCCATCTTTGATTCTCGGGCTATGGACCACGAGCGCTCACGCCGGAACCAGCGACGGCTGGTTGGCCTCACAATAGTCTTTGCCCTATTGACCCTGGCGCTGTGGCATTGACAGTGGGACCTCACCATAAATACGAAAGACAGTCAGAGTATGTGTCTTTCACCGTTCGTCATTGGGTCAACAATGTCACCTGTTCTACGAGCCATCCTTCCCCTTACACCCCGGGTGGGGTTACACGTCTATGAAGAGAAAGTCATCCTCGTGGAAGACCGTGGAGATGTTTGCTGGTCGTGCGCTGAGACCGTATCGAATACGGTTACGCTACACCGTGACGGCTGGACCAAATTTAAACGGGTGGTGAGCGGTGAGCTCGACAGAAACCTCATCCACATAGACAATGCCATCTACGTATACCGTGGACCCTTCTTCCCACGCCTGGGCCGTTACCAAGACCCTAAGCGAGGCTTCACCCTAGACCCCGATCTGTGGACAGCCTTCGAGAAAGTGGTGCCTATTGTGGACCAGCTGTTTACACCGGACGAGCGGTCAGCTGTTCAGTTGGAGTGGGCTCGTGCTCTGAGTGAAGCGGCGGCAGAACCCAATGAACAAATTACCAAACCTAGCAATGAAGCGGAGGCAGACGATGATGCCATTGATTATCCGACTAGACTCAGTCAGCCCAGTGACATGACCACCCGATCCTTTGATCTCACGGGTTTCTCCCTATAAATACGAGAGACAGTCAAATCTTGTACCATTCACGTACTGACCATGACGGAGCATATAATACGGGCGTATCTCAGCTTGACCCCCGAGGTTTTCCTGCACGTTTATGCGGATAAGGTCGATATCATGGAGGATGTGGGAGACATCTGTGATGCGGACCTCTACACAACCGTGCCCGGCTCACATTCGTCTGTCCCGAGAGGGCTGGACCAAATTCAAACGGGTGTTGTCTGGTGAACTGGACGGCGACCTCATCCACTTGTGTCACGATGTGTACATCCGACGCGGCCCCTTCTTTGCTCAATTGGCTCGGCTAGATGGGGGTACAGTCCGTTTTACCCTTCACCCTGATCTATGGTCTGCATTGGAAGATGCCGTGGTAGATGTGGATCAAGTGCTTACGGAGGAAGATCGGTCATCAGACGACATGGACTGGTCATTTACCATGGACAATGTGCTGGCAGAAGCTAACGAAGAAATCAGAAAGAAACTCCGGCCCAAGATATACCCGTTATAAATAAACGATAGAGCCAGGGTCCATCATCATTTGTCACCATGAAGAGCTGGGAGAAGGTGTTGGATAACTTATACTACAGTCCCGACATTCCGGCGGCCTATAGTGCATTGACGGCTCTCTATCGAGCGGCCAAACCCCAAGGGATACAACGTGCTCAAGTCCGAGATTGGTTAAGAAAACAAGACACCTATACCTTACATCGAGCTGCCCGTCGCCATTTTCTACGGAACCGGGTCATCGTAGGAGGACTAGATGCCCAATGGCAAGCTGATTTGGCCGATATGAGCGCCTTTGCCAAACACAACGATGGGAATCGGTATATCTTGACGTGCATCGATATCCTGTCGAAGTATGCGTGGGTGGTGCCCATCCGGACGAAAACGGAAGCGAATCTCATAGCGACGTTCAAGGACATCTTCAAGACCGGGCGCAAACCCATGTATTTGCAAACCGACGAAGGCGCGTAATTCCTCAACAGACCGTTCCAACAGTTTCTGAAAGCCCAGAAGGTGTTTTTCTTCCATACGTACAACGAGACCAAAGCTTTCGTGGTGGAAAGGTTCAACAGGACATTCAAAGGCCGCATGTATAAATATTTCACCTATAAGAATACAAGGCGGTACATCGATGTTCTCCCGAAACTTGTGAGTGGTTACAATCGAGCCTATCACCGGAGTATAGAGAGAGCCCCCATTACCGTCACCCAACGCAATGAAGCCCAAGTCCGGCGTGTCTTGTACCCCAGGCAATCACAGCGAACGACGAAGGAGGTGTACAAGGTCGGGGACCCTGTACGGATCAGTAAAGTCAAAGGTCAATTTGAGAAAAGTTACTTGCCCAACTGGAGCGATGAGCACTTCCTGATTAAACGGCGCCTACCCCGACAGCAGCGAGTCTATGAACTGGAAGATCTTCAAGGGGAACCGTTGCTAGGCACGTTTTACGAGACGGAATTACAGCCTGTCGTAAAAACACAGCAAGACTACTACACGGTGGAGCAGATATTGAAAACGGAACGTCGGCGTGGCAAACTGTTTCATTTCGTCAAATGGCAAGGCTGGCCCAGTTCCTTCAATTCTTCGGTGGCGGCCAACCAGGTGAAACGACTATAAAGCCAGACACCACTACCGTCATCTCTCATTCCACGTTCGACCACGGTGCTATGGACAAGCAGCAGCTGCCTCTGAACACAGCGTCTCCCAAAACGTGCAAAGCGCAAGTGGGCTTTGTGGTGATATTGCTAACCCTGCTGAGTGTGTTGCACGGAGGTGTGTTTTACGACGTAGCCAGCACGTTACTTAACCAACTTAGAACTCCAGCTGTGAGTGGCAGTGAAACCAGTCTACAGATAGCACCAGTCGCCTCCGTGATAGAAACGAGCCCGGTCATCACCACCACCACACCACGTGTACAAGCCACAACGAGCTCCACACCGAGTATACAGTCAACACCTACACCAAGTACACCCACTACGTCTGAAAACCCACCGGATTTTATCCATCACAGTGAACAGACAACGACGACCGACGTTGTACCCACCACCACCACTCCAGTTCACTCGTACCAAATTTACAAGAGCGGGTTAGCACGACAGCGGATACACCTCGAACCATGGACCCTCGGTGGCAGCATCCCTTCACTTGCGTCATCGCAGGACCGACGGGTTCCAGCAAAACGCACTTCGTCAGGAAGCTCCTTCAACACGCCGCCAGCATGATCACCCCACCCATTGCCCGAGTCGTGTGGTGTTATGGAGAATGGCAGGCAGCGTATGCAGCAATGCCCCACATCACGTTCGTGGAAGGCCTACCTAACCTGGCCGATTTGGAACCGGACACCTTGGTGGTTCTGGATGATTTCATGGCGGAGACGGATGCGCGGGTCACCCAACTCTTTACCAAAGGCAGCCATCATCGACGGCTCAGAATCATCTACATTGTGCAGAATCTGTTCAGTAAAAACAAAGATCATCGGAACATCAGCTCAAATGCCCACTACCTGATGGTTTTCAAAAACCCGAGAGATACCACTCAACTGCTGCACTTGGCGAGACAGATGTATCCCGGCCGCACACCGTTTGCGTTGGAAGCCTTTAAAGATGCGACAACCCCTCAGCACGGGTATATGCTCTTCGACCTCAAGCAAGCCACCTCCAATTACCTTCGACTACGGACCGGCATCTTTCCCGGAGAGGCCCAACACGTGTACATGCAAAAATGATGTAAGCACACCCACAGTGGCTCCTCCAGCTGGAGTGTGTGATTACAAGTTGCCAGACGAACAGGTACAATAAAAGCGTATCTGAGATACAACACGTATCACGAATCGTCAGATTCTTGGTATGTGCTTTAGAATAGGTTAACCAGAAGACTATACTGTAAAGCCATGTGACTCTGTCAGTATGTCGGCACCTCTTCCCACTTCCCTTATATGTGTTGTAATTTGATGATGGAGATAATAAAAAGAATTAATACCACAGCATGGTTGACTTTGTCTCTGTTCTCTTAGGTAGATAAAAAGGGCAGAGTTGTGGGTTCTGGCATTAGTTGTACATGATGTCTGCGCGAGTACGGAAGCACGCCCCGACGCTCCGTGTATTGAAGACGGCCCCACCCGAGTTGGTCCGAACCATTGTACGCGGTGCGGACCCTGACCATGTACGCTGTCTGTGCGAGATCGGGTACAACCTGTTAAAAGGCAACGTACCACTGACTCCGGCTCAGACGACCAAGTTGACCAGGCATAAGACAGGTCTCCGAACCTACGTCCAGAACCGATCTCTCAAACACAAAAGAAAAAGGTGTTACAGAAAGGCGGCTTTCTCGGGGCCATCTTAGCACCGTTGGCCGCTTCCGTGTTGGGTCCAGTATTGGGTGGACTCTTCGGCCGACAATGAACCACACGAAAAAAATGGTCCTCGTCGAACCACGGTTCCTTCAAAACCTCCAATCGCCCTACCCTGTCCCACCTACGGTGAAGACCATAAACACCCTCGATGAAGAGATGCAACAGATCTTACAAAGACCGGGGTTAAGCGACAGTGAGAAAGTACAACGGTACAATGAGACGCTTCAACGGTACATGACGTTCATGGACCAATACAAAACCTTCTCTACCCCACCACCACCACCACCACCACGCGACACACCGCCGACCTCAGCACCGCTCCAACAGCCGCCATTACCAGGGGTACCACCCACAGCCCCACAGTGGGTGGAAGACGAAGTTCTGAAGAGTGTACCTGCATCGTTCAAGAAACAAGCTGGCCTGGTATTACAACGGATGAAACAGAATCCTAACATGACTTGGAATGATAAAGGCGAACTCCTGATACAGAATCAGGTGGTCCCCGGGACCCACATGACGGATTTAGTGGATGACCTGATGCGTAAACGCACACGGATCCTCAAGGCTTGAAAGACATGCATGTACCGCAGGAATTGGTGGGGAACCCCCACCGCTGGGCCTTTATGCAGCGAACCCAGCAATCGCCGAGTGGCCCACTACCTTCTTGGGAAGCCGAGTGTGAACCGGAGTCACCCCCCAAAACACCACCACAACGGGCACCTTCTTTTCAGGCCTTAAAAAACCATCCTTGATCAGGACATCCCACATCTCCAGAGCCGTGACACGTAGCAAGTCACCGCGACGAACACGACGCCGGACACAACCGCCCAAGGCCTGGAACACCTATTAAAACCAACAGCAGCAGGACAGTTCAGTCGCCATGTTTTACCTCACCTTACCCAGTAACAGTTCGCTGGATGTGTTTCCTGACAACACCTTGGCCAAGTACGTGACCCAGTCACCGCAACCGTTGCATTTACCTGGGCGCTGGGAATGTGGCCTCGTGGATATCCAATACACTTACTCGTGGTACAACGTGCGAACCAATGAAGTGTGGTACGAGGTGACCTACGAAGGAAACGACACCCGACTCACCCTCCCCGAACGCCAATACGATACTCCCAAGGAGTTCATGGGTGGGCTGTCAAGACTGTTGCATTATAAGGCCCTACGGGAGGTCACGAATGTTTCAAAACCCATCAAAACCTTTCCCTTCAAGAATCACGTGGACTTCGATTACAACGCACACAACGACAAGGCACAGCTCATCGTCACCGCCAACGTGAGTGTCGATCTAAAGACGTTCGCTGGTCCCACCGCCCACCAAGGCGAGATCCCGATGGATATGAAGTCGGGTATGTACGGACTCTACGTCTACTCGGATGTGGTGGACAACCACATCTTGGGCGATATCAACACACCTCTGTTAGGGGTGGTGCCCATTAAAAAGACGTATGGAGATCAAGTCTCCCACAGTTTCACCCACATGCTCTACCTACCCGTACGACAAACCGACATCAACACTATCATGGTGGATATAAGAGATGACACGGGACGACCGGTGGCATTCGAACGCGGGAAAGTGGTGCTGACACTTCATTTTCGACAAGCACGTGCTCCCCACTTCGTATAATGAAGGTGCCTTACGAGTGCGATGCACGCAGCTATATGGACTATTATGCCCAACAGGCCGGCATGCAACGAGGACATAGACTGGGGAACATACTCGGGAGCATCGTCAAAACGTTCCTGCCCTTGGTGACACGTGGGGTGAAAGCAATCGGCAAACAAGCGGTACGCAGTGGACTGCAAGTCGCCGGTGATGTCTTGGGGGGTACGGCACCCAAAGAAGCCTTGAAACGGTGGGCCAAAGAAGCAGGAGGCGTCTTAGTGGCCAAAGCACAACGTACCGTAGGGGATAAAAGACCTGCACCACCGAGACCACGCACCAGTCGACGACCGACCCAGCGACGACGCACATCGAAGACCCAGAATATCTTTTCTAAAAACATGTCCTTGATCCACGCAGAGTCCTGCCCCTCCACCAACAGTGAATTTGATTTGTGGACCGTCCCGCCACACAGACCAGTGCCGAACAAGGATTATGGGTGGAGCATCTCCCGCTCTCCAGCATCAACGAAACAGGGCCCATCGAGTTCACCATCAGTAATGCGGATATGGCCTATGTGGATTTAGCCCATACATACTTGTATGTGAAAGCCAAGATCGTCAATGGAGATGGCTCCAGAATCGTCGACCAAGCAACGGTGGGCTCGACGAATCTCTGGCTGCACTCGATGTTTCAACAGGTGGATATATTTCTCAGCGACAAACTCATCAGTGACTCGACCAACACGTACCCCTATCGAGCCTACATCGAGACGCTGTTATCGCATGGACGAGAGGCTAAAAAATCTCAACTGACAGCCGCTTTATTATACCAGGACACAGCCGAGCACATGGGCGTAGGGAACGACAATGTGGGATATAACAAACGGAAGGCTTTGACCGCGAACGGCGTCTCGGTGGATCTCATGGGTCGACTGCACGCAGACATCTTCATGCAAGACCGGTACCTCTTGAACAAGATCCCCATCAAAATCCGGCTGATACGGGCGCCTCCGACCTTCGCCTTGATGGCCACTAACGTAGACGGGCATGCAGCGGACTATAAGATTGTCATCCAAGACGCAGTCCTGTATGTCCGAAAAGTGAAACCGAATCCAGCCGTTCAATTGGGACACCTCAAAGCCTTGGAAACAAAACCAGCCCAGTACCCTATCCGACGTGTGCAAACCAAAGTGTTCTCTGTGTCTGCTGGAAATATGAGCGCCAACAAAGAAAACCTGTTCCTGGGGGAACTACCCAAGCGATTGATCCTGGCCTGTGTGGAAAATACCAGTTTCAGCGGAGCCTACCCAGAGAACCCGTTTGACCTTAAACATTTCGGCATCAGTTTTGTGGCCCTGCATGTGGATGGACAACAGGTCCCAGCCACGGCCTTAACACCGAACTTTGGGCGCGCGAATTTCATTCGAGCCTATCAGAGCCTGTTTACAGCCACCGGTCAAATCAACCAGGACGAAGGGAATATGATCAGTCGGGAGGACTACGCGAACGGATACACGTTGTTCTGTTTCGATCTGACCCCAACCTTAGAGAACGACCATCAGCTGGCCCTCGCCAAGCAAGGCAATTTACGGTTGGAAATCCACTTTGCACGAGCCCTCCGGAGCACCGTCAATGTGATCTGTTACGCCGAGTTTGCCAACATCATTCAAGTGGACAAGGCGCGCAACGTCCTGTGTGACTTCTCCACCTAACATGGATACAGACCAGATAACCACCGTGCTGCAGAATGACCCAGAGACACGTATGGTCTTTCAAGGGGTGTTCGCCCGAGATGTGTTCCCATTAGACCGTATGTATCCTGCTGCTTACGTTCTCAACACGGACCCGATGGATCGGCCCGGTGAATATTGGGTGGGCGTGTACTTGACAGAACAGCAGGGCGAATACTTTGACCAGTACGGCCTGCCACCCCTCCATCCCGATTTAACAGACTTCATGGATCAAGGCACAGAAACGTGGTGTTGGAACAGTCAAACGTTGCAAAGCCTGACCAGCAGCGTGTACGACAATATTGCTTGTTTTACCTGTACCATCGATGCCGGGGAAGAACCTTATCTACCATCGTACAGATGTTTGACGAGTACCCCAAGGCCAAGAACCGCGATGTACTCGTATATGACTGGGACGCCCATCATTTCAATGTACAAGCCCCGTTCTGGGCTTAAGTTCTTTCAATGTACAAGCCCCCCTGTTCTGGGCTTAAGTTCTTTCAATGTTCAAGCCCCCTGTTCTGGGCTTAAGTTCTATCGATTTCAATGTACAAGCCCCCTGTTATGGGCTTCAGTTTTCACGTGGATGTTCTCACGTTGTTGTTGTTGAATAAAAAAGCAAAATGAGATCTCACCCAAAAAAACCTGTCTTGTGTGTTTTCTATATCAGCATAATGCATGAAGGCTATAACAGACATGTGAGGATTCGGTGAAACTGGCTTCGAACACCGTGGAGAAAGTAGCCCATCAGTGGCCTAGGATAATCCGAAATTCACCCGCGCAGGCGTGCGGCCGGATAAGGCGCGCGCGCGCGCTGCGGACGGAGTAACCCGCGCGCGCTGCGGCCGGGGCGGGGCCGGGCCGGGCCGGGTAAACCCGGATATTGAACATCCGGACCCTACGTCTAAGGGGAACATTGGAACTCTTCTGTGTTCGAAGGTAGTTTTAATGAAACCCGGAAGTGACGTCTGTGCGCAGAACCCACACCACCACCCAACCACAACCATGGACCCATAGTGGTGGGTTAAAACACACCCCCACGCATCCCACAAAATGCCTGCTTTCTATACTACGACCAGACTGCGCATGCGCAGACTCTTGAACACGGATGAACCCCGAGTCCAGTCGGATGCTCCTCCACGAGAGCTTCAACATAAGACCTCATACGACTCCATCGGAGTGACCATAGTGACCCATGTCGGCGCCAAAATGTCTATTGCCATACACTTTCTCTACTGCGCATGCGCAGAATGACGTCAGTTCCACCAGACTGCGCATGCGCCGAATATTGAAAACGGACGAACTATTAGTCCAGTCGGATGCTCCTCCACGAGAGCTTCAAAATAAGACCTCATACGACACCATAGGATCATTAGGGGCTCACCTAAACCCCAAAACGTCCACCCCGTATGGGCCAATACCCCATAGCCATGCAGTATAGGCCTATGGGCTTACCCAGGCCTCGGTGAACATTTTCCAAAAATTTCACCGTTTCGCTTCGAAACCCTTCCCATCGTGTTCTAAATGACGAGACGTGAAAAACAAATCCAAACAACCCATATCACAATGAACGTATGTGAATTTCCCAGGTTGAACTTATACTCCCATATAGCCAGTATGGAGCTATATGGGCCTATCCACACCTACCCGGTACTTTTCCAAACATTTCACCGTTTCGCTTCGAAACCCTTCCCATCGTGTTCTAAATGACGAGACGTGAAAAACAAATCCAAACAACCCATATCACAATGAACGTGTGTGAATTTCCCAGGTTGAACCTATACCCCCATATAGCCAGTATGGAGCTATATGAGCCTATATACAGATCAAAATTTCGATTCACTCCGGGACCCCTCCCATTGTGTTTTTCTTGGCGAGACGAGAAAAACGAGACCCCACAACCCATAGTAACACCCAAAATAAAATTGACCACCCCTCCCCCATATAGCCAGTATGAGCCTATATACAGACCTCGGTGACTTTTCCCAACAATTTCACCGATTCGCTCCGGGACCCCTCCCGTTGTGTTTTTCTCGGCGAGACGAGAAAAACGAGACCCCACAACCCATAGTAACACCCACAAAAAGAAATTTATCACCCCTCCCCCCATATAGCCAGTATGAGCCTATATACAGACCTCGGTGACTTTTCCTAACAATTTCACCGATTCGCTCCGGGACCCCTCCCATTGTGTTTTTCTCGGCGAGACGAGAAAAACGAGACCCCACAACCCATAGTAACACCCCCCAAAAAAATTGACCATCCCCATACCCCATACAGGCATTTTCCCTTATATTGTATAATACAGACCCCTATTGTATGGGGTAAAGTCCGTGTTCCGCTTTTTATATTTTCGGAAAAAAAACTAATTTTACATGCACCCACCCCATTGACTTGATAGGC